>VMDO01004294.1:0-90970 GCA_007922755.1 Pedetes capensis | reverse complement strand
ATTTATTAGACTTTCATTTATTGTCTCATAATGTTGTTGTTGTTGTTAGGTGCCGTCGAGTCGGTATCCGACTCATAGCGACCCTCTGTACAACAGGGGAAACACTATTGTCAGTGCTTCTCTGCTGTGCATAGGGTTTTCAATGGCAGATTGCTTTTTGGGAGGGGGTTGCCAGGTCCTTCTCCCAAGCCTACAGCTTCTGGTGTTCCCAGGCGGTCTCCCATCCAGGTATTAACCAGGCCCGACCCTGCTTAGCTTCCGAGATCTGACGGGATCAGATGCCACAGGGCTACAGCTGCAGGCTGTAATATTGTAGTATAATTTCCCAGGTAGAGAGTTCACTATATATATGGTATATATACACCAACATTAAATATATATATATATGTATATATAAATATATGTATATTTATATATAATAAATAATATAATGCATATATATATAATATATAATACCTGGGATTTAGCTCAGATGGTAGAGCACTGCGCTGCAGTCTTTGAGGTCCCGAGTTCAATTCCCAGCACTGCAAAAATGGGAGAAGGGCCTGGCAATCCACTCCCAAGGCAATCCTGAAACAGTCAGCCATTAAAAACCCTATGAGGGTCGCTATGAGTCGGATACCGACTCGACGGCACCTAACAACAACAACAACATATAATATATAATATATGTGTATATTCTTGGTATTTCCTGATATCATTGGAAATAATGTATTCTCATTATTTTTAGTGGTTTACTATTGATACAAAAAATTGATTTTCATATATTAAGCCACATAAATTTCTCTTATTTATTTATTTCTGTAGTATTAGAGGTTTCAATGTAAATAATCATATAATTTCAAATAACGACTGTTTATTTTCTTATTTTCAACCCTTCTGTGTAATATTTGCTTTTTTCTTATTGAGCTTAATTTGCCCATGCATATTTTACCTTCTTCATTCAATATACATTGTTTCTGTCTTTTTTATCCATTGGTTTTAGCTGTTTTGTTAGTTATGTTACTATATTTTTCAAAAAGCTAACTTTTGACCTTGTTAATCTTCTCTGAGTTTATTCTAACATTAGGATCCAAAGCTATACATTACCCTGAAGCATGGGCATTGATGTATCTAATGACATATATTTAAGGTTTTCTATATAATTTATTTATAAAAATAATTCTAAAGTACTACTATAATTTCTGTAGTCCCATAAAATCTTTAATATTTTTAAGTTTCTAAATATAAAGAATATTTTTTATCTTTTGGTTTTTAATTTATGATTTAACTATATTGTGGTCAGAGATCATAATGTGTGCAAGTGACTATTTTTAGTAACATATTGAGGTGTTTTTGTTAGGTAAATTATCATTTTGATAAATAGTTTTGTGCTCTTGAAAAATTCGGTTTTCTAAAGGTTGATTGCAGAATTAATACATATCAAATTTATGTGTTTAAAATACTTGATAACAATTTTCATGTTTGATCCATCAATAAATGAGAGAGATGGGTTGAGACCTCTCATTCCAGTGGCAGATTTAATTCCTCCTTCAGAATTTGTCCATATTTTTGCTTTATATATTTAGAAATGATTTTATCAAATTCCTAATTGTTTCAAAATGCTGTAACCTTTTGAGTAATTGAGTTGTTTAAATTACATAGTGAACTTTTTCATCCTTAGCAATTCCTTTTTTATGCCATTACCTAATTCACAGTTTGTCATATCATTGATTGCCCAGGGTGAGCCACAGACACATCCCTGGAATTAGGCTGGTTGTGTCAACATCTCCTAATTATGTGAAAAATAATGGAATCTAGATGCTTCCAAGAGGAAATTGGGGGTTTTGGTAAATGCACTAAACTAGTATAACTTCCTCTAAACCAAAGCCAACCATATTTTTTCCATCTTTGTCACTACACTCTTTGTCCAGGGTCCCTCCTTCTTTGGAATTGGAAACCATATTTAAATGCAACGTGGCCTACACAACTTATATTTCTGGATCTGCACTGAAGTGGGAGGATCTGAGGCGAGTTTCGGTAATATCTAGTTCTTTCTTTCCTTGTCCTTTTCTTACGCTGCAATAGTTAAGATGATAGGGTTTATTGCTATTTCAAAAACTATTCTTCTAGACCCTTTCACTTTGGGAAATACAGCTTCCTTAACTTTAAAAACTGATTCAAAAAAGTAATATAGTAATTAACCTCCAAATCCTCTTTGACAAATCAAATGTTTGCTGTTCCTCTATAGTTACGTGTGAATTACTTATTTCACTATATTCTTTATAATAATTTTATTTTTATCAGTCTAAGAGATCTGAAAAGTTTCAGATGGCAAACATGTGTTTGCTTTTGCCACCCAAATTGTGTTCCTACCAGAAGACAGACTTCTAGGGGTCCATCAACTTTAATAAACTTCTTCTCTTAAGCACAGTGATTTGAATTCTGTTAGGATGAACATGGGGGAAAATAGCAGAAACTCTGTTAAGGTTGTGACTACAAATAATGAGAAATAGCCAGCCTTCTAGTAAAGTTTGGTTTTAGATCAAAGCCAATTTCCCATCATTTTCTAAGTTTCATAGCATCAATAAACCAAAATGTTTCAGTTTAAAGCAAAAATCTGTAAAGTTAATATAAACACAAGCAGAAACTGACAGGTCCAGAATAATCTCTCTCTTTCTTGCAATTTGGTACTATCAGAGTCATTTCAATAATTATCTAGAACCTCGATATTCAGAATCCCAATGCTGAGTGACTGCTTACTTGGAGCCAAGTGTACTCCCAATTCCTCCTTTCTTTTCTTTTCTTTCTTTTTTTTTTTTCGGCCATGAAAAGCAAATATACATACAGTCAGTTGTGGAAGAAGGTCTTATTGCTCATCAGTAGTCATAAAATAATGGTGATGGTTGGTAAGAAAAAAATAAATCTGTAGTTTATTTACTGTAAAGCAATCTTAGATCTACATAGGAAACTGTGTACCAAGCCATCTACTGCAACATTCAGAGCTGTAGTAGTATTAACAGGACTATAGTCCTGATATGTAGACATCCTGACCAGAATTCCTTCCCAACTGAATCTTTTTCTTGTTGGCAATTTTATGATCAATCTATAAGAAAACCCAAAGAAAAGAACATTAGAATAATCCCCAAGTAGTTAACCAGACTACTGCTGTTTAATCTTGAAGTGTAGGTGGAATATGCAGAAGCATGCTTGATTATCGCCAATCCTTTGTGCAGTGACTCACATGCTGAAGATACCTCAAACATCATGAGGTAAGAAGCTGATGTTGTGTTTTGCATGCTCCAGTGTTATTTTTTTTTTACTTCTCCTACAATAAAGCCCAAAGCATAGGACCAAACAGGAGGTCATACTTCATAGCACTAGATCCATCATATTCCAAGTTTCTGCATATTTTTACATACCCCTCCCCCACCAAGATTGTGGAGATGGATGCAAAAGAAAGTGAAAATAGAGCATCCTGGGTGCTCTCCACATTCTTCCCTGATGTTTCCTATGAGTAACAGCTGTCTGCATTTTAAAAGCAGGTGTACCAATAACTGATTGTTACTTAGATCTAAGATCCTGTCCTGCTCAAAAATAAAGATGCTATTTGCTAACCCTATTAGTATATTTTATTTATTAGTGTCTTTCCTTAGTAGTTGAAAGATTTTGCATTGTCCAGTAGACATGCTTGTGACCACTGGCAAGTATTTTCAAGATGGCTTGAGTTAGTGTTGCTGTCTTTGAAGTATTTGTGAGCACAAACTTCACCTGTTATAACAGAGATTCAGCTATGATTGCAGTATCATGCCTGACCCAGATGAACTTCCAGCCCCAGAACAAAATCAATGTGCATAGTTGAAGAGGACTCCACACACAGCAAGAAATGGCCAAGAACTTGCACCTGCGTAATACAGTGAATAAGATATAGATCTTAGTTCCTTAACTAATAAAATGAGAAAATTGTATTAGACATTCTATGAGCTACTTCAAACCTTAGATAGCAATTAAATATTTATTTGTTTCTTGTAATTATTATAGTTAAGTTTGAAAGCTAAGAAATAAGAAATTGTTCATTTTTTCCTTGTGAACTGGTTCCAGAAGATCAGTCTTCAGATACCAAGAACCAACCTTTCCATAGATTTGATTACTTAGTCACTTAAAGAATGGCACACTTTGCATGTTATTAAATAAAATATTTTAGAAAATAACATAATTATAAATTTTATAATATGCTAGATTTTCCCACATTCACACATCAATTTAATTCCACATTGAATTAAATTACAAAGCCAATATGACTCATCACTAATGAACACAATTGTGGTTTGTGCAGGGTGCTCTCTATCAAGAACTATTACCCACACACCAGAGTCATCATACAGATTCTGCAATCCCACAACAAGGTATTGTGGCATTCCAGGGGGTTCAGTCCCCTCCTTAGGTCTATGGAACTAAATAAACCTTATCGGTACTTAATAGGTCTAACCGTCAGAAAAGATTTGCAAATGATAGGTGAAATTTGGAGTCTCTTTGCCCTTATGTTTCAATTTTCATATTCCAAGTAAACATATTCATACATGATTTTTATTTTTCCTGAACATTATTGTACCAGGCTAAGAGCTGATATCTTTTGTCAACTCTAGAAAGTTCTCCTCTTTTAATTTTTATTGTGAAAAACAGTAATGTACAAAATATATAGGAATATACATTATACATACACATATATAAACATATATATGTGTATATATATATATATGATATACAGTCTCATTAAGATTGCTAATCATTTAAGAATATAAATGTGGGTCAGACTTAGAGATCTAAGCCATATGACCTGATTTTGCAACTGTAGCTATTTTTGTTTTAAAAAGTGGAAGCAATAGAACATTAACTACTTTCAAATGTTGAATTTTTTTCTTACCACTTCCATTGACCTGGGTATCACTTTCATTCCCCAAAATGAAGAATAAATGATTTCAAATCAATTAAAGGAAAGACATCCATCTAAAAGAGTTTTCTTGAGGTATGCACATTCTTCAATGCTTGACCTACTTTCTACCATGAAACAGGTTTTCCTGCCAAAGATTCCCAACTGGAACTGGAATACGGGAGACAACATCATCTGCTTTGCTGAATTAAAACTTGGATTTATTGCACAAGGCTGCTTGGTGCCAGGCATGTGCACCCTTCTTACATCTCTATTTGTTGAGCAAAATGAAAAGGTAATTTTATAAATTGATGCTGACTTTTGGCTCATTCCCTATGTCCCACATATTAGGATCATAAATAGGAAAAAAAAAACCTGAGGAAAACAAGAAATCCCCTGTAAATGGAATTTGACTTCTTCTTCTGCTGGGAAGGGACTGAGAGATCTAGACGGAAACTTCAGGTACTTCACTAGCCTTAAAAATGTTGTTGTTAGGTGCCGTCAATTCGGTATCAACTCATAGCAACCCTCTGTACAACAGGGGAAACAATATTGTCAGTGCTTCTCTGCTGTTCATAGGGTTTTCAATGGCAGATTGATTTTTGGAAGGGGGTTGCCAGGTCCTTCTCCCAAGCCTACAGCTTCTGGTGTTCCCAGGAGGTCTCCCATCCAGGTACTAACCAGGCCTGACCCTGCTTAGCTTCTGAGATCCGACGGGATCGGATGTCACAGGGCTACGGCTGCAGGCAGCCTTAAAAATATCACTTGGCTTATTCTTACAATATGTATCTGCAAAACAGAAATCAGAGCTCAACTTACTACCTACATTCTAGGATGTTGCAGATGTAAATATATTCATACATTTGGAAGCACTTTGAGTTACTGGAGCCTGCAGCTATACCACTGTGGCATCTGA
Source organism: Pedetes capensis (assembly GCA_007922755.1). Taxonomy (NCBI): domain Eukaryota; kingdom Metazoa; phylum Chordata; class Mammalia; order Rodentia; family Pedetidae; genus Pedetes; species Pedetes capensis. The sequence continues at coordinate 85,145 of VMDO01004294.1, read as the reverse complement.
TCCCATCAGATCTCAGAAACTAAGCAGGGTGGGGCCTGGTTAGTACTTGGATAGGAGACCATGGGCTTGGGAGAAGGATCTGGCAGTCCATTCCTGCCACCCAAAAAATCAGCCATTGAAAACTATGAATAGCACAAAAACACTGACAATAGTGTCGCACATGGCAGAGTAATCAGGTAAAGTTCTGTCTGTTTCACATAGGGTCACTATGAGTCAGACTTGACTCAACAGCACCTAACTACAACAACAACGAGTTATTGCAAGTAGAAATGTAAATAAAGGTTATACTATTAATGGAGAAGTGATATTTAAATGTAAATCAAATATAAAATAATAATTAGCATAATAAATTATGCTAATCATATACCAATAGTGATATGAATAATAATTAAAATCTAATTTCCAGATTATTTTAGGGAAAGTCTGTGCAGTCGTAATAACAGTGATCATATACTGAGTGCTCACTATGCATTGTGTTTTCTTTCAATCATATTTTAGGGTAATAGCTCAGCAGTGGGTTGGTGAAGCTAACTAACTGCATTGCAAAGTAAGTTATTGGATAGCAGACCAAGAATTGTTTGGTCCACAACATACCACAGGTCTCTATGTTTGCTGTTGGGTATCTACTCATGATTTCCCATATCATATTCTTGAATGCCTTTGTCTTCGATAAAATAAGGGGCAAAAAGGCACTATTAGGAACTTCTACACTACACAGTGTAGTCCTCAAACATCATTCTCATGAAGTACTCCAGGACAGGTCCTCTAGCCTTTTGCAGGGCCTGGTACTTTTTACTTAAAGACTCTCCAGATAATGACCTTCCTCTTCATTTAATCATGAGCCTACATTTGCCATTTCATATCCTGAATTTACCTCTTAGCCTCTTTTTGGGTTTTATTGCCTTCATTTTACATACATGTTTACATCTTTCCTGTTCCTTACCTGGTGCTGTTAAGGAAAAGCAATAGAGGTGAAAGATACTCTGGTCAGAAAAATGCTAGCAGGAACAAACAGAATTCTTTTGCAATTCTTTGTTTGAATGTAAGGAGATGTAACATACAGATGAAAAGAAATGGGCTTCATACAGTAGAGAATGAGCCCTGATACTGCTATAATAAACATGATTTCACCTTCACTTAGTGGTCACTGTAAGGGGCTTAGGCCACAACTTATGAGAAAATTGTTTTTTGCTTGTGTAGTAGCTATGCAGAGAAAATGTCAGAGAATCTCAATATCTGTTTTGATTATTATGATTTTAACCTCCATGACTGGAGGAAATGAATTGAATGAAAACTCTATAGGAAGATTTGTTCCTTTAAGGAAAACATAAATAGTAGAGTTGTAAAACTAATTCTACCTATGCTTTTCTTTTCTATTATTATTTTCCAATTTGGAGTAGTTACTTCTCATGAAAGATGATCACCTATCAATATTTATCACAGGACTGCTTTGAGAATATAGAAGATATTTTGTTATCTCCATATATTTTTTAAATGAAGTTGAAACCTACTTTCAGAAATACTAAACTGAGAAGAATTGAGGCAGAAGTTGTTAATGTTGTATGTGGCTCTGGACCTTGAAATGCTGTAACAAATGGTTGGCTTTACTTTAACTGCTAATAGTCCAAAGATGTATGTCCCACTTTCCTCAAATGAGGCACTCACTTAGTTTCTCCACCTATAAAATGAAGGTTCTTAATCTCATAGCTTGATTTTTCCAAGTATTGAGCTAATACTTGTAAAACTTCTCAGTGCTCAGACTAGACAGTCCTTGAATCAATGCCATATGTTTCAGTTATATTGTAAGACACTGTAGTCCAAAGAGCATTTCTGGTTGGCTCTAGATTCAGAGTATCACCTTATACTTCAATTTAGATTAGATTTAATTCAGCTGGAATACTCCAGGACCCAGATTATTCTACCCTAAATCCATTTTGTCCTCTTGTTTTCCTTTTGCAAAGTTTAAAAACTCTTTCAGGAGGTCTTCTCCATCTCCATAATCATCATCTTTTATCCTCTTTCAAAAATGGAAACATTTTGATTAGAAGTTCTAAGCAAGGTTCTTTAGTCATTGAGGCTTCAATGGTGGTATGAGAGCCCCCCTCAAGAGAGGAAGGTAATCTGAGAGATGGGGAAGTAGCAAGAGATTTGGCAGAATCTTGGTGTGGAAGAAGCAGATAAGATAAGAAGCCTGAATTACCTGAAATAAGTTGTCCTTTTTAGCAGAGCAATTCCCAAACCACCCAATGTCCATCTGAGGAGAATCTCTGAACCAGCCATAATGCTCCCCTGTGAGAGTGTGCCACAGAATCGAGATAGTTCAGCCTTTCTTCTGAAGTTCTGGGCTTTGAGGAGCTGGTCCTGCTCTATCCAACAGCATGGCAGTGGTTCTGATGGCAGCAAGTGGAGAGGATAAGGAGAGATCTTATCCAAAGGCCAGAGAAGAGTTATCCAACAACTTCCCCCAGGCTGCACTCATCCTTTTCAAGAGATATAGTTCTTCTCATCTCCCACTTCTCTGGAGAGCTATTGCTTGATTTTTGTGGTATCATTGCCACTGAGCAGGCTCGTTCTTTGAGTTCATTTGAACCTGTGAAGTGTCAATTCAGGGTGGAAGACATAAATATTTTTTTTCCCTCTGTGGTATATAGTTCATTAGTAGAAAACTAAGATGTGTCTAAACCAATCTTGAATAATCACATCCAAAGAGTGATAACTTAGATTCCACAATGTCCTCCTTTCTTTCTTATTGTTACTGACTTAAAAAAAATAGTAGTGGACATGAGAGAAGTCTTCTGCTTTCCAACAGGAAGCTTTGCATGCCATCTAGGAAGACAATAAGTCATGGGTGTCCACTTCCTCCCTAACTCTTTGGTGAAAATAGTGAAGTTTAGTTTTTCCTTGAATACTCCTCCAGTTAACCAGAAGAAATCTCCTTTCTGTGACCTAAATGCAGTGGATACTGGTTTTCTCTCTAGCAGTATGTATAACCGGTAACATAACATTCCATACCCATATCAATGTGCTCTATGCCATGTAATCATGTATTCCAGATTTTTCCTAAACTGTCTTGGCAAAAATATTTCTTGAATGGCCTGAAAAACAAAATCCTGACTCAGCGTCTCTCTGATGACTTTGTTGGAATGAGTTTCCCTGAGGTCTCCCGGTAAGTTACATGAAATATTGTCCTCGTTCTTCACACAACAGCACTCTTTCAGCACTGGTCAGGGAGGGCTCACTATAGGCAAGGCTCCATTACAAACACAGAGACATAAGTATGAATATCTCTGAGCCTCTGGGACCTAAAATTTTATAATGCATGTGGGACAATTTCACTTTTCTTCCAGTTGGCACCCTGCCTAAGAGTTACTTCTGGTGGATTCCCTTATAAGTGGAAATCCATATTTGGGGGTTCCTTCCTCTGTAGCCATGTTGGTTTCCTCCCTAGCACAGACCACAAATGGTTGGTTGTCTCTGTCTCTCTCTGTTTCTGTCTCTCTCTCTCTCTCTGTCTCTGTCTGTCTCTGTCTCTGTCTCTCTCTCTCTCTCTCTCTCTCTCTCTCTCTCTCTCATAACCTTCTGTTTTCCTTTGCAGGTTCTGCTTTGTGAAGTTGCACCTCATGCTGATAGCCATCGAACACAAATCCGTCTTTCCTGGTGGTTATTGGTACCAATAAAGCTTCTCTTTGCTTCAGCTTTCTTGACTTTCCTAGAGATACAGCCATAGCTATGCTGTGGGCCCCTTGTTGAGAGGCAGCCTCATGGCCACCTGGGCTGTGGGGCCCTCTGCACTGTCTTTAATGACTGGAGTTAGAATGGTCTTTTTGGTGGATGAATGGTTTGTGTTCGTTCCTATGGCCCCACCCTAGCTCTCTATCATGAACAAGGGAGGGAACTGTTCTTATTATTGACATACCAGATCTTAGAAATCCTGACCATGAAGCAATATTATGAAATAGAATTATTTGTGATAAAAATGCTCCCACAAACACTAGCCTTAGAAAGTAAGATGCAAATTCTAACAAAATGAAATTTGGCCTACTAAACAAAATCTGCTTTTGTTAGAGTAGATGAAGGAAAAAGGTAACATTATCAGAAGTTAGCATTTCCTGAGAACCTGAAAGTGGATAAAATGAGAAACAAGAGAAGTCATGATGAAAAAAAAAAATCCAGAACTAACAGAATGTGCAATAAGCATAAATAGGAGAAACCAGGTGGGGGTGTGGTGAATCAACTATACTAATACAGAGAATAAAGATGCTGAAGAATAAGAAAAGTGGTCACTAAATGGGATGAGGAGCAAGGAATACTACTATGTTGGCTCATGTGTTTTTTAGTGGAAAACTAACAGGCTAAATTGGAATCAGTAGACTAAATTCTGATCCTGATTTTAATATGTCATCCCTCTTGCCTTGGAGAAGTATTTTTCATGTGTAGAATGAGGAAATCAAGTTAATTAATCACTAAGACTCCTCCTATCTCCAAAACTGGCATTACCATGAATCCTAAAGTTATAGGGAAACATGCAAAATTTAATAATTTTGGATATCAGACAAACTAGGAAGGAATGGTTACTCTTGAAAAATTAGAAAGAAAAAATGATCTACCTGAATGACAGCTTGCAGAAGATATCTGGGCTACTGTAGATAGAAAGTCATTAAGATGAGAATAACAATTTGTACTGTCTGGTGGCGAAATTCTATTTAAAAATCCTGCCTTGCTCAAGAAAATCACACAATCTAAGCCTATGCATGTAAACATCTATAGAAATGGACTTTCTACTGGAAGCAGGCATTAGTGAAAATGGTATTCTTAGAATCATAAACCAGGCAGCTTGGGTTTCAGATAGGCATAAAACTTGATCAAGTGATAGTAATATCTTTGGCCTTCAAGAACCTGGAGTATGCATCAAAATTATTTGCAAAATCTTTAAGAATCAGAGATTCCAACAATCTATTTCTGACTATAAAATCAAAATCTCTAAGGACAGGGCCTAAGAATTTTCTCTTAAGTCTCTAGATGATAGTCCGTTTGTTCACTGGCATTTGGAAATGACGGGACCACATATTGTTTAGATCCTTTCCAACTCTACTCTCCTCCATTTCAGTAAATTTTATTAAGATGACATCAAAAACCAGAAACATGAATATTTACTAAGCAAGTAATTTCCAAATTGAATCAAGAGGTTCTGGTGCTGTTTACTACCCCAATGAAAGAAGCATCTACTCCAATATATATTTAACTTTATGTTTTCATTAGACCATTGGGTAGACCACAGGATTAAATCCTAATTTGGGAAACATTGATCATAACAATTTTTCACATGACCACTGCTTCACAACGGACATGACTATAGGCACTGTGCATACATTAATGCTTAAATACTCATGAAAATGCTGTGACATAGGTACAACTATTAGCTGTATTTTGTGGAGGAAGAAGCTGTATCCCAGAATGATTAAATAACTTTTCCAAGCTCACATAACTCCCAAGTGGAAAAGCTAGAACTTAAATTCAGATGGTCTGGTTCCAGGGACTTCTGGTCAACATGCTGTACTAAATCTACCACAGTCACTATTGATGAAAGGAAAACTATACATCTCAATGGCTGGACCTTAGCCCAGTATATTAAAATACTGGTGAAAGTCTCTTTTTTTTTATCATTCTTTATTTCTTCTTCTAACTGGTATACCTGAATAGGTTCTAAGACATTCAAAAGTCCTGGAAAATCACAGTTATATGAGGAAATAATTTGTCACCTGCTAAGAGATAATGCTGGGTCTGATCTTAATCAGATAATGCAATGAGTTTGTTCCAGCTGCAAATATTCTATAGTAGGGAGACCAGCCATGATTTATAAAGGAGGGATCAAGCACTAATTTCTGTTTGGAAAAATCCTCAAAAGAAGTTCACCTCTTAGCTGAGCATGGCTGCACATGCATGTAATCCCAGTATTTGTGAGGCTGAAGCATGAGGATTGTAAGGTGAAGCCAGTGGAGGCTATAAAAAAAAGAGAGAAAGAGAAGGAATGAAGGAAGGGAGGGAGGGAAGGGAGAGGGGAAGGAAAGAAAAGAAAGAAAAAGAAAGAAGGAAAGAAAGAAAGAAACAGAAAGAAAGAAAGAAGGAAAGAAAGAAAAGGAAAGAGAAAAAGTTAAGTTTTTGTCTTCTCTTAATGCAATCAGCTACATTATTGTATTGTTTCTTGGCGTTTTGCCTAAGATCAAGTGCAGATGTATTACTGTTATTTTTGTGACAGCACTTTTTTTTTTTTAGTACTGGGGGTTGAACCCAGAGCCTCGCGCTTGCATGCTCTGCAAGTGCTGGACCACTGAGCTGCAACCCCAGCCCATTTTTTCACTTTTTGAGGCAGGGCCTCACTAAGTTACGCAGTCTGCCACTGGTCTCGAACTTGTGATCCTCCCACCTCTGCCTCCCAAGTCGCTGGGGTTACAGGCATGTGCCACCACCCCTGGCAGTGACAGCATCTTGATAGCAAGATATTTAATTAACATGAGCTCACAGAAACCACCGCCCCCAAGAAAAATCATATATAAGATACACTAAGCATATGCTTGCTAGTTAGTAAATGTAAAAGAGAGATATTTAGGGGTCTACAAACTCATATTCTTTTCCATTCAAAGTCAAACTTAGTCATACCTCTCATTAATATCAGTTAATAACAAAAGACATCATTGTTGATGTCAAATGGATATTGGCTGAAAAGAGAATATGAGAAATGTGTCTATCTTTGTTTAATTGATTATGCAAAGGCATTTGACTGTGTGGATCATAACAAGTTATGGATAACATTTCAAAGAAGGGGAATAAAAGAACACTTAATTGTACTCATGAGGAATCTGTACATGGACCAAGAGGCAGTCATTCAAACAGAACAAGGAAATACTGTTTGGTTTAAAGTCAAGAAAGGTATGTGATAAGCTGTATCCTTCACCCGTACCTCTTCGATCTCTGTACTGAACAAGGAATCTGAGAAGTTGGACTTTATGGAGAATGTGGAATAATGATTAGAGGAAGATTCATGAATAAGTTGTGTTATGCTGAAAATGAAGAGGATTTGAAACTTTTACTGATGAAGATCAAAGAACACAGCCTTCAGCATGGATTGTGCCTCAACATCAAGCAAAAAATCCTTACAGCTGGGTCAATAAGCAACTTCATGATAAATGGAAGAAAGAAAGAAGTTGTCCAAGATTTTGCTTTACTTAGTTCTACAATCAACACCCATGGAAACAGCAGTCAAGAAATCAAAAGATGCATTGGAAAAAGCTGTTCAAAAGGATCTTTTAAAAATTTTAAAAGATGGCACTTTGAAGACAAAGCCTGACTCATATCATGATATTTTCAGTCACATCATAGGCTTGTGAAAGCTGGATGGCAAGTAAGGGAGAAAAGAGAAGAATTAATGCTTTTAAATTATGATGCTGGAGAAAAATATTGAATATACCATGGACCGCCAAAAGAAGCAACAGATCCATCCTAGAATAAATGCAAGCAGAGTGCTCTTTGGAAGCAAGAATGGCTAGACTGTGTCATATATATTTTGGACATGTTGTCAGGAGGGACCAATCCTTGGAAGAGAACATCATGTTTGGGAGAGTGGCAGGTCAATGAATAAAAGGAAAACCTTCAACTAGATGGGTTGACAGAGTGATTACAACAATAGGCTTAAAGATTGTGTGGATGGCCTGGTGTTGAGAAGTGTTTATTTCTGTTGTACAAAGGGTTTCTATGAGTTGGACCTGACTTCACAGCACCTACCATCAAAACCAACAAATACATACTCAAAAAAAATCCATTGTTTCAGATATTAATCTACTGAACATGTCTGTCCATCCTCTTTCTACTCTTGGCAGAGGATTGCAAAGCTTTTATTGTGCAAACTCGTATTTCTGAGAATTTGCTAACACTCTCAAGTTACTATGGAGCATCCTAACAACAGAATAACAAAAAGTAAGATTTGACTTCATCACAATGTGAATAAAAAAGAAGTAATTGTGAAAGAAGGAAAAGGTATTTTATCATGCACAAAAGAAGCAAGGGGAGTTAGAGACTCAAAGACCTCACCATACTGGATGTATGAATTAAAAAAATGTATGTGGTACATCCTGGAAAATAGGGGGAAGTGTGAGTTACTCAAAAGGCCATAACAGAGTGCTATGTCAAGGAGCGTCATGGGTAGAAATTTGTAAGATAAGACTTTCAAACACATAAACCACAAGAAAATAGAAAGTCAAAATGTTCAAATCATGCAGAATAGGAAGAATTGATATGGTACCTGCTGTCAAAGATCTTACAATCAAAGTAGACAAAAGTGAAATTCAAAGGAATGTACAACTTCGCAAACTACATGGATAAATAAAAAGAACATTTGATTCTAGCTGGTTAATGAGAAATTTTCATTTTTAATGCAAGTGGTCTAAGGACAAAACCCACTACCATGATCATATGATTGGCAAATGTGTTGTCACACCCTATCTGTTATTGATAGCCTATGTCAACAAGGCATCATGCATCTGAGTTGATTAAAAGAGCTTGGTTTCAATACCCAATTTAGGGAGGAACTTCCCCTCAGCTCAGCTGTGTATGCAGCTCAGTAGTCAAGTGGTTACCTATCTCCCCCCAGCATATTTAGCAGCAATCAACCAAAGGATTAAATATAGTCAAATTCACATTTTCTGCTGTGTTTGGCATTAAAGGATATTGAATTCAATTAACTTGGGAGCTTAGAGAATCCCTTCGTAATAACAATGAAACATCAAACATTGCCACAGAAACCAGAGGGGAAAAATTGCTGTCTTTTTGTTTTCCATTTCCAGTGACCTGTTCCTAAATCCACCTGCCCAAGTTAGGCTGCCTAAGAACACATTAGGGTTCTTTATTGCTGAATCCAGGAAAGAAGTCAAAAGGTAATTTTTTTATTTTGCTATAGGGGGGAAGCACCAAAACAAATATAACTTGATGGGAGACAGCCTGAGCCAGCACCATGGCCTGTTAGTGTTAAGCCTCACATAAGTCATTCTTGATTTGCTTTCGTTTTCCAGAGCTGCCTTTTACTGTTCCACTTGTCACAGTGATGTACACAATCCTGAGCTAATTTCAAAATGTGCGTGTAAAAACAAGAGTCGACAACACCCTGAAGGTGATTACGTTTTATATCTGGCTGTACTTAGCCTAGCTTCTAAGGGCTGGGCCAAGGAGAGAGAAGAGGGGTCCATCACTTAAAAAACAAAATCCATTGAACTTGACAAAGGTTGGTATATGTTTTCCCACTGGGGATCTAAGACCTGAGAATTGGTTTTTTAGAGTTGGAAGAAACCTTTCTAGTTATCTAATTTGGATCTCTTATAGGCAAGGAGGGGCTGAGATTTATCTTAGTTGGTAGAGTGCTGTTCCACACTCTTCTAGGACTCTGGTTCCATCCCCAGCACCACAGAAACAGGAGAAGGATATGGCAATCCACTCCCAAATCAATCCCAAAACAATCAACCATTGAAAATCTTATGAGAGTTGCTATGAGTCACACTCAACTCAATGGCATCTAACAACAACAACATAGGCAAAGAAAATACATCCCCAAACAGATTTAGTAATGCTGTCTAATGTCACATAGCTAGCTAATGGCCCTGCCAAACTCTATCCCAGGCATGCTGACTTTCAGCCTGTTGTTTGTTCACTATTGTATGCTGGTTTTCATCTTTAGCCTGAAAATTCAGCCTGTATTTGACAGTTTGGTTGACCATGAGGATGCTACCTTCTAACCATTTTTGAGTTATTCTGTTTTCTTAATGGCTGGTGAGCAGCTTAAATCTTATTCATTCTAACACTGTGATGAGGTAATATAACTTTCTCTATTTTCTCTAATTGAACTCAAAGACTTACCAACAATCTTCCCACTTAACGCAGTGTCCTACTTATAGAACACATAAGGAAGTATTCACTAGAATGTAGTTTCTGTTCACTACATAAGGTAAGCATAAAAACAAGCAGTTGGAAGGAGATAGGGTTCAGCCATAGTGTGATAACATGTGCATGTGTGCAAATATGCTAAGTTGTTGTTTCTAGTTGCCTTGGAGTCAGGTCCAATTTGTAAGTGACCCTATGTAGAACAGAATGAAAAACTCCTGATTCTGTGCAGACACATCATCTTTTTTGTTTAAGCCTATTGTTGCAGACACTGTATCAATCGTTTAGTTCAGGGTTTTCCTTTTTTGTTGTTGTTGTTGACCTGCCACCCTCCCAAACTGATGTCCTTCTCCAGGGATTGGTCCCTCCTGACTACAAAGTACCTAAGATGTAGTCTAACCATCCTTGCTTCTAAGGATCACTCTGGTTGCACTTCCTGGAGGTGGATCTGGTTTTTTTTGGTTTTTTGTTTTTTTTTTTTGGCAGTCCATGGTATATTCAATAGACATCTCCAGCCCCATAATTCAAAAGCATCAATTCTGCTCCTCTCTCCCTTATTTAAGGCCCAGCTTTCACAAGCATATGATGTGACTGAAAATATCATGACAGGGGTCAGGCACATCTTCGCATTCAATGTGACATCTTTACTTTTCAACACTATAAAGAGATCTTTTGCAACAGCTTTTCCAAATCCAGTATGTCTTTTGATTTCTCAACTTCTGTTTTCATGGGTATTGATTGTAGAACCAAGTAAAGCAAAATCTTGTACAACCTCAAACTTTCCTAAATCTGTCACAAAGTTGGTTAGTGACCCAGTTGTAAGGATTTTTGTTTTTGTAATGTTGAGGCATGATCCATACTGAAGGCTGTGTTCTTTGATCTTCATCAGTAAGTATTTCAAATCCTCTTCACTTTCAGCATAGTTGTGTCATCTGCATAACACATGTTGTTAATGAGTATTCCTCCAATCATGATGCTATGTTCTTCATAAAGTCAAGCTGCCAGATTATTTGCTCAGCATAGAGACTGAAAAGGTATTGTGAAAGGATACAACCATGACACACACCTTTCTTGACTTTTACACCAAGCAGTATTTCTTTGTTTTGTTCAAATGGTTACCTCCTGGTCCATGTACAGATTCCTCATGAATTAAGTGTTCTAGTATTCCCCTTCTTTACAATGTGACCCATAATTTGTTGTGATCCACACAGCCAAATGACTTTGCATAGTCAATAAAACATAGATAGACATCTTTCTGGTATTCTCTACTTTCACCTAATATCCACCTGACTCAGCAGTGATGTCTCTGGTTCCCTGCCCTCTTCTGAATCCAGCTGGATATTCTGGCAGTTGCCTGTGTATGTGCTGCTGCAATTGCTTTTGAATGACCTTTAGCACAATTTTATTTGCATGTGATGTGTGATATAAATTCTGAGAAATAATAATCAGCAAATTTGTTACTGTTCTATAAATAGGACACTGTGTGTTAATGGGTTAATTTCAGGAGAAGAAAAATTAATCCCAAATATTTATGAGAATTTAGTCCGTTTTATTTTAAAAGTTAGTCCCATCCAGGTGCACTTATATTCTTTGGATAAAACACCAGCTTTTCAGAATTTAAACTTAATTCAAAATATAAGTTTCTTATCAGGACTGTTCTTATTTCTAGGACTTTTATTCTTTCCTTATCCCCAAAATGGTATTTAAATGCAGAAGTGACCTTGTTTGGCACCATGGTTTCTCCTGCAATAGATAGCACTTCGTTACTGATTCCCCCTGAAGAATGAGATTCCTCATTCTCCTTTTTCTATAACTGTCACCCTCTGTGACTCCCACTTCAACAACAATGAATCTATTCCTTCTGGTTTGGGGTCATCTTCTGTTATTTGTTACTGAAATTCATCATCCTAGCCATATCCTCTAGTCTTGAGGGCTGGAAAACCCCCTTTTCAGAACTCCTAGTCTTTGTATTCCACCTGTTACTTGATCCCTGTATTATTTGGGATTTTTCAATCTCCCCATCTATAAACTTTTTTGCACTTCCATTTAGATCTATGATGGTTTTTGTATATAATGTAAGGAAAAGATACAACTTCATTATTTTTAATGTGGATATCCAGTTATCCCAAAGCCATCTGTTCAATAGATTATTCTTCCTCCATTGAATTGTTTGGTATATTCTCATCATAAAAAAGATTGACATAAGTGTAGAGCTTTATTTCTGGAGTCTAAAATCTATTCCATTAATCTGTATGTCTAGACATATAGTATTATATTTTCTCCATTACTATAGTGTTCTAGTACTAGGATAGCAAAAGGCAATAAAGGCATCACAAGAAAAGGAAGCTATGCTCCAACATGTCTATTAAAAGTAGACACAAAATTTCTCAATGGAATGCTAACAAACCAGGCAGAGGCAGGGGGATCGCAAGTTTGAGAACAGAGGCAGTCTGTATAATTTAGCAAGACCCTGTCTCAAAAAAAAGAAAAAAAAATGCTAACAAACCAAATCCAGCAATGTATAAAAATGATTTTTCACTATGACCAAGTAGCATTTATCTCAGAAACACAAGGTTCATTTAGTATCTGAAAACCAATTGATATAATATACTATATCAATAGATTAAAAGATAAAAACCATCTGATTATCTCATTAAGTGAAAAAAAGGATAAAAATAAGACTTTTCATGAGAGACAAGAAAAACCATGTCAACGATTCAGGAATACAAAATTTTCTCAAATAGATAAAAGACATCTATGAAAAATCCACAGCTAACATTATACCTAATGGTGAAAGACTGACTGCTTTACCATTAGGGTCTGGAATAAAATAAGGATGTAAGCAACTCTCCTCCCTTCTATTCAGTCATTAGTACAAAGGCAAACCATAAACTCTTTGCCAAATGTAACAGGAATAACCTCTAGGCTAGTTCCTGATCATGTCCTCATTTCTCTCTGGAAACTTGTGAGCCCTGTCTTTCCAGCATATGTTTCTAGTGGCGTTCTGGCCTTCCAAAATCCCTCCAGAACCATCCCTCAAGCTCTGCTTATAGTGCTGAAGGGTTTTTCTCACTTGCAACTCCAAACTTTTCCAAATTTCTCTTACAAATGAATTCCAAAGGTCTATGAACCAAATGGTCAGATTTACACAGAGCATGAATTCTCCTCTCTAGTACCAAGTTTCTGTGTGTGTTAGTTTGTGTATCTCTGTGGCAAAATACCTGACAAAAACAACTTAGAAGAGAAAAGATTTATTTTCGCTCATGGTTCAGAGTATTTCAGTCCATCACGTTGGGGCAGCATGGTAGTAGGACCTGTGGTAGAGAACTTCTCATCATGGTAGATCAGGAGCAATAGAGTCACTGTACCAGAACTGGGGTCCAGGTGAAACATTCAAAGGCTCATCCACAAGGACCTAGTTCCACCAGCTAGGTCCCACCTCCCAAATTCCACTGTCTTTCAAAACAGTGCCACTACCTAAGGACCCCGTGTTCAAACAAATGACCTTCAGGGGATATTTTAGATTTAAATAACACATTCTCTCCTGATTTATTTTTTACAAAGGTTTGAAGAGGATTACTGTTAATTCTTCTTTAAACATCTGGTAGAATTTTACCTGAGCCTAATTTTATTTTTTTAATTAATTCAACTTCTTTATTTTATTTTTTATTAAGTTGGTCACATTTTCTAATTCTTCTTGAGACAGTTTTGATAGTTTATCTAGGAATTTGTTAATGTGCTCTATGCTATCAAATATATTAACAGTATTTTACATGAGTACCATCTGACATGAATTTTATTTCTGTCAAGTCAGCATAATCTCTCTTTCATTTCTAATTTTAATTATATGAATGTTTCCTATTTTTGTGGCTACATTGGCTAAAATGTTTATCAATTTAGTTCATCTTTTCAGAGAGAGAACTATTGTTTTAATTAATTTTCTCTACTTTTTATTCTTTAGTTGACTTATTTCTGCTCTAAATTTTACAATCATTTCCTTCTTTCCGGTTGATTTGAATGAAGTTGTCTTTCTTTTATAAGTGCCTTAAGGTGAAATATTAGGTTAAACCATTAATTTAGATCTTCTTTTTTAAAAAATAGGCATAATATATGCCCACTATATATACATGTATATATAGATACATACATATATAAATATATATAAACTTTTCTCTAAGAAAGTACTCTTGGGGGACATGACATATTTTCATATGTTGTAATTTTATTTGCATTTATATGAAAGTATTTTGTAATTTACTTTGTGATTTCTTTTTTCTTTTTTTGACTGATTATTTAATAATGTGTTTTTATTTCCACACATTTGTTAGTTTTTTTAGTTTTCTTTGTTTTTGTTTTCTCATTTCATTTTTACTTTGGTTGGAAAGCATGCTTGGTTGATTTAAAGTATTTTATTTATTCTTAAGACTTGTTCTATGGTTTAGTATATGATCTATCCTAGACAATATTCAATGTACACATTGAGAAGATTTTGTATTATTTTACTAGTGAGTGGAGTTTCTGTAGGTGTTTGTTTGGTCTACTTGGTTTATGGGGTTGTTCAAACCTTTTGATTTCTTCTTGACCTTTCTAATTGTTCTGTCTGCTATTGAAAGCAGAGTCCAATATCTTCAATTATTATTACCATGGAATTGTCTATTTTTCCCTTCAAATATGTTAGCCTTTGCTTCATATATTTTGGATTTGTTCTGTGATATGCATATGTTTATATTTGTTATATCTCTTTGGTGGGTTGCTACATTTATCATTAAAATAGTATTTGTTCTTAAAGTCTATTTTATGTGAAAAATGTATAACTATGTTACATCCCTTTTAGTTGGTGTTTACATGGGATATTTTCTTTCAAACTTTTGGTGTCTTGAATCTAACATGTACATCTTGTACATCTAACATGTACATGATCATTTTTACTCCATTGTGCCAATCCAGAGTAATTTATTTACATTTAATGTAATTACCAATATGTTAGCATTTCTGTTATTTTGTTACTTGTTTTCTATATCTTATATGTTTTCATTTCTTCACTAATTTTCTTGCTGCCTTATTTGTGTTAAATATTTTAAAGTGCATGATTTTAATTCTCTTGCTGTTTCTTTTAGTATATATTTTTGAGTTATTTTCTTGGTGGTTGGCCTACAGTTTGCCATTAACATCATAATGTATAACAGTGTAGTTTCACTCAATACAAAATTAATTTCAGTATATGCAAAACCTTTGTTATTATTTTACTTCTCTTTCCACTTGTATTCTGTTGTCACAGCTTGTATTTTTATATGTGTGCCCATCAATATAGATCTGCTTTATTCAGTAAGATTTTAAGCCAGTAGAAAAAAAGGAGTTAAAACAAAATATATCTCTATTCTCCTGTATATTTACCCACATAAATATACCTTTACCAGTGATTTTTATTTCTTCAGGTGGTTTTGAGTTACTGTCTGATATCCTTTTTTACAATGTCAGTGTTGTATTAATTGTAGGGTTTGTCTGCTAGAAACAAATTCTCTTAAGTTTTTGTCAATCTTAAAATATCTTAATTCATCCCTCATTTTTGAAAGATAGTTTCCCCAGATGCAGAGTTCTTTACAGCCAGTTGTTTTTCTTTCAGTACTTTAAATATTTTATCCCATTTCTTTCTGTTCTCCACTGTTTCTGACTAGAAATCAGCTTTCTATTTACTGAGTATCCTTTGTGATGAATCATTTCTCTTGCTGCTCTGACAATTTTCTCTTTGTCTTTGGGTTTCAACACCTTGATTATGAAGTGTCAAGGTACGCGAATATCTTGAAATTTATCCCACTTCAACTTTATTTAACCTTTTAGTTGTGAAGATTAATGTTGTGCCTCTAATTTGAGAAGTTTGGGGGCCATTATTTCCTCAAATGTTCTTTCTACCTCTTTTTTTCTCTTCTCTCCTTCTGGAGTCTTCATTAAGTATATTTTAGTACACTTGATGAAGTTACAGAGATCTCCTAGGCCTGTCAGAGGTAGAGCTTAGGACCTTCTGGGGCCCTTCTGATCATGCAAACAGCTCAGCAACTGCTAGGTATGTGTGCTGTTATTTACATTCCCAAGAATATTTCAGAACTTTTCAAATTCTCTATGGACATATCATTCTTTGTTTTCACTTTAAGATTTTATGTGTTGTTGTTGTTGTTAGGTGCCATCGAGTCGGTATCCGACTCATAGCGACCCTCATAGGGTTTTCAATGGCTGACTGTTTCGGGATTGCCTTGGGAGTGGATTGCCAGGCCCTTCTCCCACTTTTGTGGTGCTGGGAATTGAACTCGGGTCCTCAGAGACTGCAGCGCAGCGCTCTACCCACTGAGCTAAATCCCACCCCTAAGATTTTATGTAGTCTATTGTTTTTCTAGTCTGTAGCCATGGCACCCTGGCATCTGATCCTGCCTCATCTTGGAAGCTAAGCAAGGTTGGCCTGGTTAGTACTTGGATGGGAAACTGCCTCGGAATACCAGGTGCTGCAGGCTAGGGAGAAGGACCTGGTAACCCACTCTCCAAACAATTCTGAAACAATCAGCCATTGAAAACCCTATGAGAATCAGAGAAGCACTGACAACAGTGCAGGACATGGCACAGTGTCAGGGAATGTTTTCTTTTGTTGTACATAAAGTTGCTATGACTCAGACCTGACTCTCAGGCACCTGACAACAAACATTGTTTTTCTAACTGTTATCTGTTGATTTCAGGACCTATTATGTTAAAGCTTTTGGTAACTCTCCCTAAAGAGAGACTCTTAGCACTAGTTAAATTCAAGAGCAGCTGAAAGAAACAAGCTGTTCAAGTGCACTCATCCAGGGCACCAACTGACAAGACAAAAAATGACTCTTCTTGGGAAATAAAGATTTAAAAGATCCCAGTTCTGTTCTAATCCTCTGGTTCCAGCATTATGGGACATGGGTTTTTTTTTATCCACAAGCTTGGGAGCTAGGGATGTATTACTACAAATTAAAGCACCACAAATCTTGATAGTTTTTCTCAAAGTATATTTACTGTCCATGTAATATTTCCTGGGTTGCTAGTGGTTAATTTTCTTTTCTTTTCTTTCTTTCCTTCTTTCTTTTTTTATTATTTATTTATTTATTTGTTTTTGCACTAGGAGGTTGAATCCAGGGCATTATGATACTTTGCAAGTGCTCTCCTACTGAGCCGCACCTCCAGTCTTTCTTTTGTAATTTTTATCTTAAGACAGGATCTCACTAAATTATGCAGGTTGCTTCTGGTCTGAATTTGTGATCCTCCTGCCTCCACTTCCCAAATTGCTGGGATTATAGGCATGTGTCACTATGCCCAGCTTGATTAATTTTCTGAGATCCAAAGGAAAAAAAAAAACTATTGTTACAGTTTTTGCTAGTTAATTGTATTTTATGGAGAGGTAGCTTTCTGAGATCCTTGTACCATTATTTTCTTGGTGTTTGTTTTCATTTTTTAAAGGAAATTTTCCTGGATACAAAATTATTGGTTGAGATTATTTACATCATTTCATTATCTTTTGCCTCCATTCTTTCTGATGAGTAGTCAACCATAAATATTATTGGGTTTCACTTGTAAATCAATTTTTTATTTTTCTCTTAACTGCTTACAGGATTTCTTCATGTCTTTTGCTTTCAGCATTGTTAGTCTGATGTGTCTGTTTCTGCATTGCTTACATTTTCCTACTTAGAGTTCAGTGAAATCTTTAACTAAGTAATGTAGTCGGCTGAATAATGATCCCTACAGTCATCTATGTCCTGGAATATGTGAATGTTACCTTATATGGCAAAAGGAACATTAGAAATGTGATTGTTGTTGTTAGGTGCTGTTGAGTTGGGGCCATTGAGTCAAGTCTGACTCAGAGTGACTCTATGTACAACAGAACAAAACACTCGCTGACACTGTGCCATGCTCAGCACTAGCTTCTCTGCTATTCATAGGGTTTTCAATGACTGCCTGTTTCGGAATAGGTTGCCAGGTCTTCTCCCAATTTTGCAGTGCTGGATATCAAATCCAAGACCTCAAAACATGGAGAACAAGCACTCTACCAATTGAGATAAACCTCAGCCACAAAGGTGCTGATAATTTAATCACACATTCAAGATGTTGAAATGGGAATATTATCTTGGATTATTCAGGTGAGACCTAAATATAATAACAAAGGCTCTTACAAAAGAGAAGAGATTTAACCACAGGCAGAAGTGAAAAAAAGCCTTGTGGTGAAAGCAGATAAAAACAGATTCAGAGAGGGCAAAGTGCCTTGGTCACTGTCTTGGAAGTGGGAGGAAGGGACAATTAGCCAAAGAATGGAGGGAGCCTGTAGAAGCTGGGATAAAAGAAGGAAAAGGATTCTCCTTTAGAACTTCTAGAGGGAAAACAACCCTACCAATACTTTCTTCATACTATGATCTCCTTAATTCATTTCCTAAGGCTGTTGTAACAGATTATTAAAATCTTAGAGGCTTAAAACAACAACAATTCTTTCTGTCACAGTTCTGGATGCCCTCAGTCCAAAATTAAGATGCGAGCGGTGCCACATCTCCTCTGAAGGCCCTCAGGGAGTGCCCTGCCTTTTCGTTCTTGTTTCTGTTTTTTTTCTGCCACCTTCGTTTGTGTCAGCATAACTCCGTTTCTTCCTCTGTCTTCATGTGGTCATTTTCTCTGTTTCTGTACTCCAGGTCTCTGTGTTTCCTCTATGCGTAGAGAGGGAGCAGTCATTGGACTTAGAGTTTACCCCTATCCAAGATGCTTTTGTCTGGAAATCTTTGACTAATTATAAGTGCACAGACACTGCTTTTATATAATGTCACTGTGTTAACAACCTTTGGCTGACACAGCAAGAATCCATAGCCTGGTTGCTTAAACAACACAAATTTATTTTCTCACAGTTTTTGAGTTCAGGAGTCCAGCATCAAACGTGCCAGTCAGTTCAGTTCCTGGTGAAAGTCCCCTTCTTGGCTTGCAGGTGGCTGCCACCTTCTCACTGTGTTTTCACATGGAAGGGATGGGAGAGAATGTGAGTGCTGGTCTCTGGTCCTCTTCTTGTGAGGACACTAATCCTATCAGATCAGAGATCTGCTCCTGTGACCTCTGTTAGCCTTAATTATTTCTGCAAAGATCCTATGTCTAAATACAGTCACATTGAGATACTGTGGGTTAGAGCTCCAATATATGAACTTGGGAGTGTGTTACAGTTCAGACCATAGAAGCTACATTCTGAGGCGCTGGGTAGATATGATTTTTGTGGGACACTTGCAATCAATTCACACTTCTAGTGAATAATTAACTTCAGTCAGTGTGCTTTTCAACAGCAGAATTTCCTTTTTTTTTTTTTTTCCCCAACACTGGGGACTGAACCCATGGCTTCATGCCCATGCCCTCTGTCACTGAGATAAATCTTCAGCCCCTTTTTAATTTTTTTTCAATTTGAGACAGGATCTTAGTAAGTTGTACAGGCTGCTTCTGGCCTCAAACACGGAATCTTCCTGCCTCTGCCTGTTGATTCACTGACACAGGTGTATACCAAGGCACCTAACCTTTTTTATCTTTTTTTTTTCTTTTTTTCTTTTCTTTCTTTCTTTTTTTTTTTCTTTTTTTGGTCTTGATGCAGGGTCTCACTATCTAGCCCAGGCTGACCCTGAACTCATGATGTAGCCCAGGTTGGCCTCGAACTCACAATCCTCCTGCCTCAGCCACTGGACTGCTGAGATTATCAACATGCACTACTATTCCTGGACCTTGGTTCTTTTTAGAATTTCTATCTGCTTCTTGGTACCATCTCTTTGCAAACCAATAGTCATCATGCCTTTCTTCACTTCTTCAATCATGCTTCTTTTCAGTTCTTTCAACAAATTTATAATGCTTCCCCGAAAAGTTTGTCTGCTACATCTGACATCGGTGCTCTGGCACAGGCAGTTTCCTTGTCCTTTTCCCCCTGTGCGTGGGTCATGTTTTCCTATTTCTTTGCATGTCTCATATATTTTGTTGTTGAAATCTGGACATTTCAGATAATATATTGTAGCAACTCTGGACACCAGGGCTTCTTGTTGTCACTGCCTGTTTGATTAGTTGGGCAGTGACTTGGCTGAACTATTTCACTGAAGTCTATTTCCTACAGCATGAAACCTATGATGTTGCTCATCAGAGAGTGTACCATGGGCTACGATGGTTGGCATCAACTAAGGTGACAGTGGTTTTAGCAGGGCTTTTCCCCAACCTCTCTGGTAAGCTCACTGCCCCATTGGTAATCACACCCAGCTCTTATGTTCCACTAGTTAGCTGCTGCTGCCTTTATTATTTCTGAGAGTGCTCTGCAGCTTGTAATTCTCCAACTGGTATCCACTTAAACTTGGTTCCAGCACATCAATATTCAGGGACACATGTAAGCCACATCTAAACCGTAGCACCTGTATTTATTTTCTCTGAATTTTTCAGTTTCCTCTTAAAGTCTAAGAGAATTTCAGGCATAGAAAGAAACTACTTTTATTGCCTATTGGTTTTGTCAGCTAAATGCTTGACTCTAAAGAATACTTTTTCTTTATTTCTTTTCGGTCTTTCTTTTTTCCTTTTTGTACTAGGTTTAAAACCAAACATTCACACATGCTAGACAAGTGCTCTACCACTAATCTTCACCCCTATCCCTTTTTATATATTTTATTTTGAAACAGAGTCTTGCTAAGATGCACAGACTGTCTCTAGTCTCAAACTCATGATCCTCTTGCCTCATCCTCCCAAGTCACTTGGATCACAGGCATGTGCCACTATACCCACCTAGAATATAGTTTCCTAAATGGGTATCAAAATGCTATTTGGGGGTTCAAAGTTAAACTGACTTTTTTTTGCATTGTACAAAAATGTGAATTTTTCTTGAAGTAATTGTAGTTAAGTGACATTGAGTCATGTCCAACTCATAGTGACCCTCATAGGTTTTCAATGGCAGATTGTTTTGGGATTGCCTTGGGAGTAGATTGCCATATCTTTCTCCCATTTTTCCAGTGCTGGGAATCAAACCCAGGACCTCAGAGACTGCAGAGAAGCTCTCTACCAACTGAGCTAAATCCCCGCCAAGAGGCTGTTGTTGTTGTGTGTCGTCAAGTTGTGCCCTACTCATAGCAGCCCTCATAGGGTTTTCAATGGCTGACTGTTTTGGGATTGCCTTGGGAGAGGATTGCCATGTCCTTCTCCCATTTTTGGGGTGTTAGGAATCCAACTTGGGACCTCAAGGACTGCAGAGCAGAGCTCTACCAACTTAGCTAAATCTCAGCCCCTTAGAGTAATGTTGTTGTTATTGTTACGTGCCCTCGAGTTGATATCCAGCTCATAGCAACCCTACTTACAATAGGCAAAACACATTGTCAGTGCTTCTCTGCTGCTCCTAGGGTTTTCAATGGTGGGTGGATTTTTGGGAGTAGGTTCCCGGGTCCTTTTCCCATTACAGGCTGGCCTCGAACTCGTGATCCTCCTGCCTCAGCCTCTTCACTGAGTTGCTTACTGGTGTGTGCCACCACGACCAGCCTTGGAGTAATAGAGGAGGCTAAATATATAGGAGAAAAGCCCCACGAAGGAAGATAACAATAAGGAAAAATATAATAATATTCTAAAAAGCATCATTTCACTATATATATCGTAATGCCATATGAAAATTTGTCATGGATTTATGCAATAGGCATGTCCCTGTAAACACTGTGAGAACCAAGAATTTTAACAATAAATTCTTATATACACATCACTACCATCACTCATTTTCAAAACAAAAGATGCCTTAGGAAAATGGAAACTCATCCCTTTTTGTTAAACTGACTTTAAAGTATGGTTCTACTAAAAATAAACATTTTAAAGCAGGTAGTTATTCTAGGAGAGAGCTGAAAAGATTTTTATAGAAAAATTAGTTTTTGCCTTCATCTTTGCAGGTATGCCAAATCTTGCCCATTTCTGTGACATGTTTATTGTAGTAACTGTTGTCATCATTGTTAGGTGTCATCAAGTCGAGTCTGACCCATAGTGACTCTCATAGGGTTTTCAATGGCCAACTGTTTGGGGAGTGGACTACCACATCCTTTTTGTGGTGCTGGGAATCAAACCCCGGTCCTCAGAGAGTGCAGAACAGTCACTCTACAAATTAGTAGACCTTTTAATTTGCAGTCTAATTTCTTAGCTTCAATGTAGTTATCATGCTCCTTATAATCTCTCATTCTTCTCAGAATCATTTCTTCCTGCTCCATGTTGATTGCTCAGATCAACCTCTTCCCTGTCCTCTAGAGGAATCCTTAATCTGGTGATACTGAGATTCTAAATAGCAGGCAGTGAGTAGGCTATTATTAACTTAATTCTGCCAGACGATGGCAGCAGAGCACCATGAAATGACACAGGTCTGTAGCTAGGGAGCAGATTGGTATGAGAGCTAATACTAGCCAAAATATCCCCAAAAGGAACATCTCTTTTAGAAAGAGGTTGTTTGGCCCTATCGGTTTAAAAGTCATGGTACTATCTGGAAATCCTCTGAGAGGTTTATCTTTCAAGTGGAGTTTATGATCTTATCAATAAATGATAAAATAGAAAACTTACAATTTTGGATTAGCACCAATTTCAGATGGAATAGGTCATGGTTTCAGAACCACATGAAAGGTATCCCCAGTCTACTCCCTTCAGATAATTATGTCTTTATTGAACTCATTAGGCTTTCTTGTTCTTTCCACTTTCTCATTCCTTAATATACTAATTGAGAATTCAGAAGACTTGGATTGAGACCACAACTATTCTACTGATAGCTGTGGTTTAAGAAAGATGTGTCACCTTGTGGGGTCTCAGTGGAATCATCTATAAAAAGAAACTCTTCATTATTTCTGTGGCCTTTTCCAAGCCTGATCCCTCTTTCCTTAACTACTCCACTTGTCTAATGTAGAACTACACCAATGGTTCTCCATTTATGTTCATAATCTAACACTACAGAGAGGCATCTTGGTGTGGTGGTTAAGAACATGGATTCTGGACTGGTTGGTTCTTAGCATTGTGACTTTAGCCTAATGCTTCAGTTCACAGTGTGGCTCATATTTCTTTGAAATGTTGATAATATTACATGTGTTAGAGGGTCAAATGAAAATATTAGTACATAAAGAGTATAGAAATTGATTATAATAGCCAGGCACAGTAACAGACACCTGTAATCCCAGAGACTCGGAGGCAGAGGCAAGAGGATTGAAAGTTCAAGACCAGAGGCAGTCTGCATAATTTAGCGAGACCTTGTCTCAGAAAGTAAAAAAATGGGCTGGGCATGTAGCTCAATGTTCCAGCACTTGCAAAGCATGCAAGTGTGGGGCCCTGGGTTCAACCCTCAGTTTAAAAAAAGAAAAGAAAGAAAGATAGAAAAAAATTGATTATATTGGTGAGAATAACATTATGAATTTTGCCTGGTCAATAGTAAATTACACATACGTGTTAATTATCATTTTACCCATGGAAATATAAACTCCAAAAGAATCTTATTTCTTTTTCCATTAATGAAATATAGAAGAAAGTAGGAATGGGAAGAAAGTCTTGGAGATTATCCTTATTTGAACACATTCTCTGATTTTTGGGAGTTTAGAGCATGAATACCAGTAGGGATGATCTTCAGAGTAGGAGGATTAATTATCTTTCTGCCTTTCTGTCTAATGTAATTAGATAAGTTATTGGGTAGGAAGTTTCCTAACCCCAAGTATACACAGTTTACTACCTGCTATTTTACTACTGTAGTTTCTATGCCCAAGATATTGGAATAGTGGTCCTCCATGAGGACAGGAAGTTGCTCATAAGAATCTTTGTCTGTGATGGAGGACAGAGGGTGGGTAATTTGAAAACGGCCCTTAGGAAAGCTATGTCTGGATTCTTCTAACCCCTATCTCCAGAGAATTGTTTTAGGGTCCTTCTTAAAATGGTAATGTTTCTGTTGCTGTGGAGTTTTACACATAAAGAAAATCAGAACTATAAAAACAAAATTGGAGAGAGTGTATAAAGGAAGTTGGGGGCAAAAAATGGCAAGAAACTGTTTGAGTAGTTATGGTTTTATCTTCATGGTTTGTTGTTTCTTTAGCATTGGCCCTTGGTCACTTTTTTTCATAAACATACATGACTAATAATTAACCACTTTAAGAAAAGAGACATCTCATCCAATGTCCTTTAGGGAAGAGAATTCCAAGTGCAGAAGGATGATGATAACTGTCCTAATGAATCCAACAGCTTACCTGGCATTCAGCGACCCCATGTCCACTGACTCCCAATAAAAAGAAAGCCAGTTTGGTAACAATGGCCCAAAAACTATGACCTTGGCAAATATTCTTCCAGTGCTAGAGCTGACAGTGGCTCTCCGTTCTCTCCACCCCTTAGCACCATCTCCACCTCGGCACAGGCCTCCCTTCTTACGTGCCGCAAGAGCTTCCTACTTAGTTCCTCTGGCTCTGGTCTCTTCATGACACTCTGTAGCACTTTTCATGGCTATGATCATTTTCATGACCACGAATCGATATATCTATATCTGGTAGATAAGTGCTACCCATGCTTTTTGGTTTGGTGTATTTCATTGCTGCTTCTTCAGCTCTCCCAAGAGGAGTGGTTCTTTTCCAAAACATGTAATGCCACTTTTGAGGTGTGTCATAGTGATTGGTAAAGTGCTATATTCTGTAAGTAACCACAGCAATTTAGATATTTAGCAAATTGGAACAGATTCAAGATTACCTAAACAATATAGGAATTATTTTCACTCATTTGAACATTTGATAAGACTTCTTAAGATAGAAAAAAAAGTGGAATTATTGAATTATTTCTAGCCATGTGGAGATCATATATGAGGCATAGCTTCACATGCAATACTACTATGTATGTCTGGAAAGTAAATGTTTGTTGATTTTTTGAAAAAGTCCTCCTCCTCCTCCTCCTCCTCCTCCTCCTCCTTCTTCTTCTTCTTTTTTCTTTTTTCTTTTCTAGTACTGGCCAGCCAAGCCCCTCCTTACCCACTGTTTTATTTTTGTTGTTGTTATTTGTTTGTTTGATTTTATTTCTTTTGTAAGACTTCTTTTTTCTTTTCTTTTCTTTTTGTCCTTTCTTTTTTTTAATCTTAAGACATGGTCTTACTACCTTGTGCAGGCTGCCTCTGGCCTGGAACTGGTGATCCTCCTGCCTCTGCCTCCTGAGTCTCTGGGATTACAGGCATACACCACCATGTCCAGCTAAAAAGTCGTTTCTTAAAAGACAGAGAAAAATACTCAGAATGTTGGACGTGGACAGAAGGACTTTTATTTCTTCCAATCATTCATAAGTGTCAGACATATTTCTTTTTTGATGTCTAATGCTTTACTCAGGCTAGGATTTAGCTCAGTGGGGGGAGTGCTGCTCCACACTTTCTGAGGACCCAGGTTCAATCCCCAGCACCACACACACACACACACACACACACACACACACACACACACACACACACACACAAAGGGAGAAGGATGTGGCAATACACTCCCAAAAACAATCTCAAAATAATTAGCCATTGAAAACCCTATGAGGGTTGCTATGAGTTTACCCAACTCCATGGCACCTAAAAACAACAAAATGCTTTACTAAGAAATCTTCCTTAAGTTATCTATAGGGAAGTCGTAGTAAGTCGTAGTGGCATGATATTAAAAAATCTACCTAGCGTGTTCGGCAAAAATGCATTCCAATATTTCTAGTCTAAAATATGAGAAAATAATTACAGGCAAAATCTCAGCTGAGGATAGGTAAAATATAAATTAGTAAAAGTATAAATAAATCGTTTGCCTGGTACAGAATCGGCAAGTGTGTCGATCTGCTGTACATAGGGTAGCTATGAGTCAGACTCGACGGCACCTAACAACAACAACAACAAAATGATTACACTATTTTAGAATGAAATCAGAGACACTTCTGTTGCTTATTTACCATCTCAAGGAATGGATTTTTGTCTTCTTATGTATTCTTTGGGGCTGATGTTTAATTGGTAGACTGCTGCTTCATGTGCTCTGAGGTCATGGGTTTGATCCCTGGCACTGCAAAAATGGGAGAAGTACCCAGGGGCCCATTCCTGGAACAATCAGCCATTGAGAACCCTATGGATAGCAGAGAAGCACTGTCAGATATAGTGCCTTTTTTGCTCTGTTGTACATAGCCTCACTATGAGTTGGACTTGATGGCACCTAACAACAGCAATATATTTTTTATTTTTTTTCCTCAAGTATTTGGAGCATCATTGGAATGGGGGATGGGGAAGGGCAACAATAGACTGTTGTCAACTTCTTTATTTTGTGCGATTTGCAAGCTTGTAGAGAAAATACTTATAGACTTGCTCTGTGAAGGTCATTAGAATGGTAGAATTTAGAATTGAAAGTAATGGAAAGAAATCATTTTGGCCAGTTAATCCGTGATCTTCAGGCAGTCGACACCTAGCCAGAAAGGTCACCAATCCCTGTGCATTCTGCACTTTCCAGTCTTCACATATGTGCATAGATTATGAAGGCTCCTAAAAGTTATAAAAATATATTAATGTGTTTTCAGGTGAAGTTTTATTAGGAAATAGACACAAGGGAATTTTCAAAGCTTTAGCAAAAAAATTTGAGAGATTTATACAAGCACACTGCCCACTTATCACCCCTCCCCACTTTTTTCAAAAAATACCTGGCAAATGTTGGCCGGAGAATATAGCTTTGAGGAAAGCAAAGACTTCCTGAAAGTTCTATTGTTCCCGAGCCAGTTTCAGCATGTTGTCTTTTACATTCCAGACTCTGCATCTAGCCTGGATACTAAATTGGCTAGCCTTTAAAGACTGACAGCTGGTAACACCTCTAGTCATCTCACAGATTCTTCTTCACATACCCCCTTCCCAAGCCATACCCCCACCCCCAGGGCCAAAGGTAACTGTGGAATAAGGAAGCATGAGTCAACCTCAAATCCTCCTTTTGCAAGGGAAGGCTTCTGAGGATTATGGATAGGGAGCATTCTTATTCCAAACCCACCTCTTAGCACACCTGTGCACTGACAGATCACTTACCCAGAGGGCATCTTTCTTCCAGAAGTGTGCTTTGGCTCAGTTGATATTTTTTACAGATTAGAGTCATTCAGAAAGCATAATGGCACATCAAACAGAACAGAGAATACCAAGATGTTTTGTGGTTCTTTCTGTCTGCCTTTGTTCCAAATGAGGTGCTAATGTGGGTTTAATGACTTGTCCCACAGGAGCTCCCCATTCTAACTGGTCTAAGTACAGAGGTGATGCTTGACACTGGAGGAAAAGGTCATGTCTCCTCTCTCCTCTTGGGTGGGTGGGGAAAGAGGAGCACTTTGACTTACTCCATCTCCTTGGTAATGTCGGCTCAGTCTCCTCAGCTTCAAGCAAGTAGATAATGGATGAGTGGACAAGTTATATCTAACTCCCAAAGCATTGTTTAGGATGTGATCTTCTGTATCCCAAAGCCACGTGTCAATTTTTATTGACTAATGCTGGCTTCCTAACCAACATATGCTGTTGAAAAAGTATTTCTGGGGGTGAATAGGGACTCAAGAGAATAGCATGATTGAGCACCAACATATGGATGCAGGAAGAAGTAATGGCTCATACATCACTTTTTCTATCTTAAATCAGTTTCAGATTGCTCACTTAATCTATTTATTTCAAACATTCTTGAGTTTATCCTCATAATCACCCTTCAAAGTCATGGTGTGATCCCCGTTTTGCAGAAGAGAAAACTGTTTGCTTTTGTTATTTCAAGATGTGGGGATTTCCAAAAGTTTTGACACACATCCCCTGTCAGACCAAGATTTCTCAAAAGTAAAAATTAGCAATTTAGGGTGCCTTGAAAGAGAGATAAAGTATAAACCAGTGATGTATGAAGAGAAAGCCTTGTAGCCTGACCTGTATTTGCAGGAAGGAGGCAAAGCTTGTGTACTGATGCTTTCTTAGAGTCCTCAAATGGCTCCAAGCCCTGCCTATAGCAGGAAGCCTCCCCAGATGTTGCCCTCTTGGATGAGATGGGGTGATGGATTAGCAAGGCATGGAAGGAACTCAAGAGGTATTTGTCATATTTGCCATATGGATTTGAAATCCTTATACTCCAAATCCTGTAGAAGGAAATCACAGAGTTTGGTACAACTCATCCTTTCAGAACCAGTCTGTAGCTAAAGATCTCCAGCCTCTGTCTAGTCAAGGGCCTGGTAATGTCTCAGGCACTGGGAATGGTCCAAAAATTCCTTGTGAAGAGATATCATGCCACCTCACCAGGGTTGTTATACTCTTGCAGGGTCAGAGGTAATTGGAATGAAAAGAACTAAGAAGGAATTCTCCTGTGTTTCACAAAGGGAGATCTCGTTTTTAAGAAGAGATACAAGTGATATTAGCGTCAAGACTCAAACTACAAGGTAAGATCCTCAGAGAACCCTAGGACCCTATGGTTTCCTGTGAGTAAAAAAGTGACTAAAGCCAGGATATTTGCTTTTTCAACTTCCATGTAGACCAATGGAATTGTTCCTCACCAAAATAAATTCATCTCTACTTCTCTTTATATCATTAAGCTAAGCAAATGTACCTCTTCCCACCAATTACTCAAGTCATCTACACCCATAATAACTGAAAGTTACATACCCAATTTTCTTTCACATTACCTTTCAGGCATTCTAGAAATGTAGGTTAAGGCCAAATTTTCACCTTACTATTATTAATCTATCTCCTATAAATTGATGTTAAGATTGCCAAAGTTTTTGCATCTGCAAAATAAGCTCAATAAATATTCCTCCCCTGCTCTCTCTTTCCCATAACTCTTTAATATGCTAAAAACTTTTACTTATAAGAAAGCAAGGTTGGAGGTGGAGGGAGATTTGCTTAGTTGATATTAAGTAAAGAGCCAATCCAAAAGTTTTTCCATTCCAAACTTGAGAGAAAATAACTATGTAATATGTTGACAACATTTCAGTTTAATAGGTATAATATATTAGGAACACCTTGAATGATTGAGAATTGTGATTGCTTAAAGGTAAATATTATATGGTCAGTAGAACATAATCATTATGCTAAGATATCACATAATGTAATGAATAGTCTGCAGATGTTTTGAAATGGTGGAATGACATTAAATATTTAAAGCACTTAGCTGGTATAGCCCTTATGTTAAACAGTATGAAAGTTCCTCAAAAGAGTAAAAATAGAATACATATGATCCAGTAATCCTACTTTTGAGTATTTATCCAAAGGGAATGCAATAAGCATCTAGAAGAGATAAGATATGGAATTAACCTAAATGTCAAAGATAAAGAAAATCTCATATATATATATATATATGTTGTTGTTGTTGTTAGGTGCCGTCAAGTCGGTATCTGACTCATAGCGACCCTCATAGGGTTTTCAATGGCTGACGGTTTCGGGATTGCCTTGGGAGTGGATTGCCAGGTCCTTCTCCCATTTTTGCGGTGCTGGGAATTGAACTGGGGACCTCGGAGACTGCAGCGCAGCGCTCTACCCACTGAGCCAAATCCCAGCCCATATATATACATATATATATATATATACACATATATATGTATATATATGTGTATATATACACATATATATGTATATATATGTATATATGTATGTATGTATATATATGTATGTGTATATATATATATAAATACATACATACATAAAGGAGTATTATTCACTTTAAAAAAAAAGAAATCCTGCCATTTGTAAGAAAATGGATGAGGCTGGAGGGCATTATGCTAAGTGGAGAAGAAAGACACATAAAGACAAACACTGTGTGACTTACCTCTATGGGGAATCTAAAAGAGAACACCTAGAAATACATAGTAGAATGGTAGGTGCCAGAGGTTGGGGTGGTGGAGATGAGGGAATGCTATTCAAAGGGTTCCAAAAAAAAAAAAAAGTGCAGTTTGATTCTTGGCTGCCAGTAAGTGCTCATTTAATGCTCCTTATTATTGAAATAGTCAATTTTTATATCCAGGGAAGTGTATGAAATTAGGCTGAATTCATAATAAGTGTAGAGCCTTCCAAGGATGTGGATTTTGAAATAAATCCTTACTTCATCATGTTTTTGATGTAATTTACCACTTTCATTTAATATATGAATAATCATGCTTCTGTTTAACTAAAGATCTTGGATTCGTGGGTCTACTTAACAGAAGTGGTCGTGCACCTTCCCCCTCACCCCGCAGTGGGGTATCAAATGGTCTGAGACACCAACAGGGCCCCACTTCATCATGTACTTTCTAAGAAGAATGCAAAAGATGTAACGGTTACAGTTTTTGCCCTTCCTTGCCTTTCATTCCAGGACTTCTTGAAACAGATGAGATAACTGGGGAGAAAAGTCAAAAGAAAAAGAGAGAATTTCAGGAATTCCAATCTTGCCTATTTCCCAGAAGCAAAAAGCTACTGGATAGTAGTGGGATTTTCTTTTTTGTTTGTTTGTTTGCTTGCTTGCTTGAAAATAGTAGAGAAATAGATACTTATTGAATACCCTCTGTGTTAAGTAGGCCCTGTGCCTAATGCCTTTGTCTATATAGAAATCATGTGTCAACCTCCATGCAACCTAGTTGGATAAACAAGGAGAATTCATATGAAGTAAGTCAGAGACCAAATAAAGCAGCATTTTTTCAAGTGCTTATGTTGATGGGTGTGGCAGAAGATTAGAGGAAGAAGTCAATGTTGCACAGATTTTTCCCAAAAGCTTCCTGCAGGAGGTAGGGTTTGAAAAAGTTGGGGAGAGTAGGACTCTCCATTCTTCGAACCATTTCGTATGGAAGGGTCAGGGGGGAGCTTGGTACCTACATCAACCAGCTCACTATCTAAGCAGAGTGCCATGAGAAACAATATCTCACGTTTCTCAAGAACACCTTCTTGAGTACTTGCCCTGTGTGTGCCTGTGCGTGTCTATAGACATTATGTTTATGTTCATAAAAACCTGTTGCAAATACATGATTCTGATTCTAAAGTTGTTTTGAAGATATGAAGACAATGTATGTGATAATGCATAAAGTGATAATGCATATCTGTACTTTCATGTATTCTTCCAAATTTTGTTTTGTAGTCAAAGATGACTTGTTACCAGCAATCCATAACCACAAAAAAATTCGTAATTTTAGTCATTTAATTTCCCTGGCTTTTCCCATTATTCTTTAATGCAGCAATAAAAACAAAACAATCTAACTTACTGGTATTTTTCCCACTGTCTTTCATTCCCCTATTGCCCATGATAAACAAGAAAATGGTCTGGAGCGGAATTCTCACAGGAGAATTGGTCCACATGGCTGGGTCTATCTATAAACCAGGTCTTTCAGCCCTATGTCTGGTTGAGGATTCCTGATAATGCTTTGAAAACCTCCGGAGAGACCTACAGGCCACATCATCTTTAAAGCCACTGCTTAATTCACTTGTGCTTCTTAACTCAAAAGCAAATTTTACTCATATGAACTATATAGTTTGAAGAAACGTAGTCACCAGCTGTTGAATCTCTTAGATGGCAGGACAGTTGTTGTTGTTAGGTGAGGTTGAGTCGATGCCTGACTTGTAGTGACTCTGTGTACAATAGACAAAACACTATTGTCAGTGCTTCTCTGCCATTTCTAGGGTTTTCAATGGCTGACTGTTTTTTTGGGAGTGGGTTGCCAGGTCCTTCTCCCAAGCCTATAGCACCTGGTGTTCCCAGGTGGTCTCCCATCCAAGGACTAACCAGGCCATACTCTGCTTAGCTTCTGAGATCTGACAGGATTGAATGCCACAATGGCATGTCTGCAAGTGGCAAGACAGTAGTTACCCCTTATGCATGGTTCACTTTCCATGATTTTAATTAGCTACGTCAATCATGATCCAAAAATATTATATAACAAATTCCAAAATAAACAATTCATGTTCTAAATAGTTTTTATTATAATATATTATTATAATTGTTCTGTTTTATTATTGTTACTCTTCTGCTGTGCCTAACTTATAAATTAAGCTATATCACAAGTTGTTATTAGGTACTGTCAAGTCAGTGTCTGACTCATAAAGACCTGTTGTACAACAGACAAAACACTATTGTCAGTGCTTCTCTGTTATTCATAGGGTTTTCAATGGCTGATTGTTTATTGGGAGTGGGTTGCAGGGTCCTTCTCCCAAGCCTACAACACCTAGTTCCCAGGTGGTCTCCCATCCAAGTACTAACATTAGCTTCCGCAATCTGACAGGATAAGATGCCACAGTAGTACAGCTGCAGGCAATATCACAAGTATGTATATACAAAAAACATAGTATGTATAAGGATTAGTGCTGTCTGTGGCTTCAGGCATCTGCTTGGAGTCTGACCATATCTCCCATGGATAAGGGGAGATTGCTGTACATATTTCAATGGATAAGTGCTTGTTGAGGATGAATTTCTGTGGTATTTCATGAATGAAGTTGTTCAGCTCAGCTGATTTAAGTAGTGTTAATGGATCGATGACAGATTTTGGTCCCATTTTGTACTGTAGAATAGGGTCTTTGTTGGTTGGTTTGGTTTCTTTGGTTTGGTTTTCAGGACAAGGACATTTACCGCTAGCAGATTGACAAACATACATCCAATCATGAGTGGCATAGTAGACTGAATGACTTCTCAAAGACAAATATACATCAGTCAAAAAAATGTAAACTGTGTGGTACACGTTATTTGTGATCAAGTTTTGATGTGTTAAGAGTATTACACACACATACCAAAAACCGGCATAATATTATTTATAGTTTTGTTGACAATGGGCCCGATGCTATTAAAGATGTAGTCTTCAGGCCACCAATGTGTTTTCCTATAAGTTCAGAAACTGCTGTCTTCTATTCTTAGTACTTACGGCACTGCAGACAGCCCTAACTGATACACAAGTTATGAGTCTAGTACTTCATTTGGGTCCCCAGTGTTTTTCTTTCTCATAGAATAAACAATGTTATAAATAGCAGTTAGGCTCTCAGACAAGCACACAGAAGACTATTTAATAGATGGTAGTTAAATATATATTTGTTGAGGAATGAATAAATAAATATCAGCTTTACTCAACTGAGGTCTGTGTCCTTAAATCAAAGGATCATGTAATACAAATAAGAGATAAAATTAGACCTATGCAAAATTTTATGATAAATAAAAATTCATCTCATGTACCTTTGGGATCCCTTGCTCTAGCTTCTATTTTTTTTTTTTTTTTTTTTTTTTACTATGGCCTCCCTAATGTGGGTGAGCTCAGGAGAATTCTGCCCATTTTACCTGTTCGTCAATCATTTCCTATTCTCTGCCTCTCCTCTATCAAAACTCACTTCTTCAGTAAAACTGAGTTTCATTAGATAACTGAAAGAGATTTAAATACAAATAGTTCATATTATGTTGTGACTGACTGTTAATACTATAATCACACTAAACCATTCAGAAGTAGGTGTTTATAACCTCTAATAGGTATTGAAATGTATCTAATCAGTAAAACAAAGAGAGGTAGAAATCTCCAGTGTATGATTGATCTGGACCAGGAGGAAAAAAATCTGTTTTTTGTTTGTTTGTTTGTTTTTTGTGTTGAACCCAAGCCCTTGTACATACAATGCAAGTGCTCTAACACTGAGCTGCACACTCAGCCCATTTTTTATTTTTTATGTTTGAGACAGGTCTCCTTAAGTTACACAGGCTGCCTCTGACCTCGAACTTGTGATCCTCCTGCCTCTGGCTCCCTGGGATTACAGTCATGCACCACCATGTCTGCCAAGAAATCATATTTAATAGAAAGATGTGTCTTCTTGGAGGATGTTAGTCTTTCCTGGAATTCTTCCATCTGGGTCTGTGTAAGTCACTCTTAGAGACTGTATTGAAATTAGCCTGTTTCTTCTGTAATTTCCCTTCCTGCTGTGTCTTATTGACACCTATAAATGAGATCATGTTTACAACATAACTCCATTTTCATGCTCTGTTATGTCAGAGGTACCGCAGACCACACATGCTATTTTCTCTCTTTCCCAAAGTCCAGCCCAGCATCCTGTATTCAAAGGCCACATGGTCCACAAAGTCGAGGCAGAAGCCACAGTTCCTAGAGCAGAAATGAGCCTCAGATTGGGCCTTTCAGCTTCAGTTTACTTGTCTGTGAAATGAAGAGAATATGAGAATTGGAATAACTGACACATTGTGAGGATTGTGTGCGATGAGACAGGCTGAGTGCTTATGTAGTACGGGATTGTTGTTGTTAAGTGCTGTGGAGTCGGTATCCAACTCATAGCAACTCTCATAGGGTTTTCAATGGCTGACTGTTTCAGGATTGCCTTAGGAGTGGATTGCCAAGTCCCTCTCCCATTTTTGTGGTGCTAGGAATTGAACTCGGGACCTCAGAGACTGCAGCACAGTGCTCTACCAACTGAGCTAAATCCCAGCCCCATAGTACGTGATAGATGCTGAAAATGCAGCAGGTGGAAGGAGGTTCTGGTGGGTGCTGTAGCCCACCCCACTACCACCGTGCTCTCTCTGGTGCTGCAATTTCTATGTTTTTAGAATCAGTTTCTTTCACATCTGTGAGGAGGGGCACATAGCTGAAGATCTTTCAAGGTGCCATTCACTGTCCACTACTGCCATGCGTAGGCCATCAGCCGCCGAGGGGCACCTGGCAATGGGGTATTCACTAATGATCTCTGGTGCAATAGCTGGCATGGTGCTGTCGCTACACCACATCCGAGTCTGCCCATGGCTTACCATTTCCTCCAGAACCCTCCGCCATGGCAGCTCCAGCTCTTTCCTTGCCTATTTCCCATACCACCCAGCATCACCGAAGCCATGGCAGTCTTTGGTTCTTGAGCAAATTGCAGTCCATCCAGAAGGCCTGCCAGGATAGCTTGCCAGGTCAGGAGCTTGTTGGTAAGTAGCCCACTGGTCATGGGGACACAGGGAAATCCTTCCAACTGAGAGAAATCATTGTTTCTCTTCTGCCATGCTCATGCCCAAGCCCAATCCTACGTAGTTTATACCCAGGCACCATTCCAGAGGCATCTGTCCCTATGAATTTTTCTTTCATGCCCTCTTCACTGCTATTCTACCAGGACTAGTGATAGAATATCACTCTCATTCCTCCCATTCCTCATCAATCCTGCATGCTTTCTTGAACTCTGTGCCCAAGAGGAACCAGACAAGAGAATCACCAACCTAAGCTAGATGCAGTGGCACACACCTGTAATCCCACAGACTCAGGAGGCTGAGGCAGGAGGACTGCAGCATTGAGGCCAGAGGCAGTTTGTGTAACTAAGATAGACCCTGTCTTCAAAAATAAAATAAAATAAAATAAAATAATTAAAACATGGGGGCCTGGGAATATAGCTTAGTAGTAGAGCACTTGCCTAGCTCAGGGCCGTGGGATCAAACCCTAGTACCACACAGAAAAGAGGAAAGGAAGAAAGAAAAACAAAAAGAAAGAAAGAAAGAGAGAAAGAGAGAAAGAAAGAGAAAGAAAGAGAGAAAGAGAGAGAGAAAAAGAAGAAAGGAAGGAAGGAAGGAGGAAAGAAGGAAGGAAAGGAGAGAGAATCACTATCCTTAAGCCTCAGTGATGTCTGAATTTCTACTGAGAACCAGCATCTAAGTTCTATCCAGGGGCAGAAGTTTAGATATAAATTGTCATACATGACTCTACTTTTTCCATGTTGTGGATGAGCTTTCCACTGAATCTGATCATAGGAGATTAAGTGAACAGTTACTTTATGCCTTTTTTTCATATTCATCTATTAAAACCACCTTCCCTTTAGACAAACACAGGTTTTTCTGAGTGTCCTATCACTAAATCAAAGGCATTCGTGGTTATGTCATTTATGCATATGTACTGAGTATGCCCTGATGATAGCATTTCAAGTCATGTCCTAGAAGTCCATATTCACCTAATTACTACTGCATAGTGAAGTCAGCCTTTCATTTTCCAGAGTTCCCTTTTCCAAGAGTCCAAATGGCACTTATCTCCCAGTCTTCGGTTTCCTACCTGAGCTTCCAGAAGCTTTAAAGGCGCTTTACTCATTTTAATTGTGGTTATTATTTGGGTTCACCAGAATCACTAGCAGGGGTAGGTGTCTGTTATGAAGTTTAATAAGCCTTGTCATCAAGTCTCCATACCAAGACCAAAGACAGCAGACAAGATGTGTCCATACACAATTACAGGGATATGATAGGGATAGGAATAGAGACAGACATGCACCTGTAGAAATATTATTTTAGATTTCAGAAAGAGCATTAAAGGAGTAAGCTGACAAGCCCTAAGACTATAGTGGAGGATCCAGAAATGACCCATCAAGGGCCAGAACTCAGTTTGGTGATTTCCATGCTGTGTGATGATGAGCAAGTTACTGAGTGCGTTATGGCTCAAATCGCTCATCTGTAAAACAAACAGTACCACTCTCCTAGGGCTGAAGAGTGTCAAAGTTTCAGAAAAGTTTCTAGTATGCAGTAAGCACTCAATAAATGTTAGCAGGTATCTGTACCCAGAAGATAGAGTTGTCCCACAACATAGTTGGACCCAAAGTCTTAAGGAGTCTCCTAAAAGTAGCTCTCTGCTGAAATTGTTTTACCACCCTGAATTTATGCTAACACCAAAAGCATGAGTAGGGAAGGTAGACACTCAGAGATAGGTGTCATTTAGATTTAAAGCAGTGAGTTGACAAAGCTGCAGCAGAACTCGTCTGTCAAAACAAGAGCGGTAAGCCTAGTGTCCATCTTTCCAGGTAGTAATATGACATTTACTGGCTAGGAATGATTTGTTTTTCTTAACTCTTTCTCTGAGGACTTAAGAATCTACGTAACCCAGACTACAGTAAAACTCATGTTTGGCTCCTGAAAACCACACTGGCTTTGATACTAACAAGTCAAAGTCAAGACCACAGCTATCCTCCTCAATACCAAGTCTAGGACAAAGAGTGTTCATCCATTATACCATGGGCATTTATGGGCTTTCCCACAACTATTCTCTCTCTTTTTTTTTCTTTTGCAATACTGAGGGGTTGAATGCAGGGCTTCACACATACTAAGCAAGTACTCTATCACTGGGTTGCAATCCCAGTCCCTTTTTTATTTTGAGACAGGATCTTATTAAGTTACACAGGCTGCCTCTAGGCTCAACTTGTGATCCTCATCTCTGCCTCTTGAATCACTGGGATTATAGTCATGTGCCACAACAGTGACAATGTTTTAAAATAAACTTAACAAGAACAAGTGAGTTTTGTGTCTATGATGGTCCCCAAATAATTGAGAAATTCTTTCTTGCCAAGAGAGGGTGAAGAAAATACACCTTTAACAAACACTTTTCTCATTTCTTTTCTTTCCTTGCTCCCCACATCTGACCCTCCAGCCTGTCCCACAGCTGGTTGATGGGCAACCACAAGGTAGGCTAAACTTTAGGGTTGCTGGGTAATATCACAACTTAGCAGCTGTCTTCAGCATACACACAGCTATCAGGACAATAAAATATTGTTCATTGCTTCTACCCCACAAACAATTAGGTCAGCTGTAAATATTGGAATTGCTTAGTAAACATGCTGGAAGATTGTGCTGACTGTTAATATAAGTGAACATGTAATTAGATTTATAACACTTTTTTTTTCCAAACCATAATTTACAACAACAGGAAAAAAAAGCTCTTGCGACCTGCTGAAATATCATTATTAAAATGCACATGAAAAGTCAATTATGCCAGAGGGAGGTATTTAAGAGAAGTGAGTTTTTATATCCTGGGATGACGCCATGGGGATTACATATTTCTTATTTATTTTTTCCCCAAGATCTTTGCTACTGCCAAATGAAAAGGAACAGATATTTTACTTATTTCACTCTAAAATATTGCCGTAGATAGTGCTATGAAGTAAACTAAATAACCTGGCTCCCTGGAAACATACTTTGTTCTCCCAGCCGCAGGAAAAGCCAAGTCCTCACCATTCTTTCTTATTTACAAGCCTGTCTCTCTTAAGCAACAGTCATAGGCCTTAGAACATATGAAAATAAAATATTTCTTTCCTAAATGGTCTTCTGTTTTACTCTCAGGGAGTAGGTCATCAGGTGGAATTCTACGGGGTGATCCTTATGCATAGATAAGAAGTAACCCTTCATATTTATTTTAATAAGCTAGAGCTTTCCCGACTCCCAGGAATTTAGTTGGAGCACTACTCCACGATCAGATAAGGATGGTACAGGGTGCCACGACATTCATGTGGCTGGGGACACAGGTGCCATGCCATGCCCCCCTGGGCGTGGTGGCTGGGTTCCCTGGCCGCAGGAACTTCCGTGTTTGGCAACGCTCCACCCTCTTCCAGAGGCTGCTGTTCTGAGCTCTGTTTCCTCCTCAACCCAGCCTGCGTGCTGAGGCTCGGCTTTCTGCTTTCTTCCTAATGAATGTAGGTATTATTACAGCTCATCTGCACTAAAGGTACCAGTGGGGGAAAAGCTAGTTAAAAATAAATCATAAAGCACTTCATAAGTGTTAGGGATGCTGCTGTTTTCTGTTTCAAACTTCTTTTAAATGTTCAGTTTAGATAATGAAAGAAATTTTTAATACACTTTCTTTTTTAGGATTTGCTAATGTCTGTACTGTGGACTAATTACTCTTTGGGGGAAGATTTGGGTGTTGCTATATAAGAATCAAACAGCTAAGTAAATCATACATGTATGTATATGATTTATTTCATGTTTTTATACCTTATACATACAACTTCATACATTCATGACAGATACGACTATATGTGAAATTCTGCAAGAGCCAGAAATGGGCAGTAGCCACATTTATGGACCTTGAGTCAAAGCAGTGTCTTCACCCAGTGGAATGGCCTAGTAGTTCAAAATAATGCAAAATGGTCTTCCAACAAAGGAATGTCCCATTTTTATTTATTTCTTGTCATCATTATGATTAGCATCTTGATATTTGCACTTTATTCTGAGTAAAGAGCACAGTAAAATTTCTAGTTCATGGCTGAGGGCGTACCTCCGTGGTAGAGCATTTGCATAGCAGGTTCTAGGCCCTGGCTCTATCCCAAGCAGCACAAAAGGAAAGGAAAATAAATTCTAGTTTGTGGAATAGCATTTTGTGAGGCACATTTTCATACAGATTGCCTAGATCTGTTTCAACAGAAATCTTTTGCTTGCCTTTACACTTAGGCAAGCTTAGTGCCGGGGTTTCATACCGCTTGGGTTTAAATCTGCACTTTCGATGACATTCCTGTATATCCCTAATTTCAGTTTCTCCCCACAATCTAGGTATTCAGTTGCCAGGGTTGCTGGGTAAGTTTTTTTTTTCTCCCCACTTGACTTCTGTTTTACTTCTTTGACAAGCCCTTTTATGGGCCACCATGGGAATCCAGTTTTAAGAGACAGAGATGGCTCGCAGGTGAAGGGTGACTGGGGCTGTATTTTATATGGCCAGTTCATGAGCTCTCTGCTTGGCCTGGGAGCTCTATCTTCCACTTCTCAGCATTGCCTCACCCACAGCAACCTACACCTCACCTGTATTTGTCAGAATTTTTTTTTGTTACTGTGCCAAAATACCTGACACAAATAACTTAAGAAGGGAAAGATTTATTTTAGTCCATGACTTGGGAGGTTTTAGTCCACAGTACTTGGCTCCAAATGGGCCCATGGTGAGGCAGAACTTCATGGCAGTGAAGAATGTGGCCGAGGCTATTGACTTCATAGAAGGTAGAGAGAGAGAGAGAGAGATGGAGAGAGGCTGGGGACAATTTAGTGAATCCCCAAGTACATGGCTTCAATGACCTAGTTCCTTCAGCTAGGTGCCACCTCCTAAAGTTTCTAGAACCTTCCAAAATAGTACCACCAGCTGAGGAGCCAAGCCTCTAATATATGAGCCTTTTGGGGAGACACTGATATTCAAATCATAATGCCACCCAAAGTAATTGATTTCCTTCCTACATCCCTTACCCAGCAGGACAAGGTCTGAGCTAGGAAAAATAATTAAATAAATGAATAAATACTAATGAATCCAATGACAGAACCTGTGATTCCTCTAGGTAGATTCTTTCTCAGTTTCTTTACAGCCAATCTGTAAGGATTTCTTTGGATATATTATAAAAGAAAATAGAAACATTCTGTGTGACTTTTACATTTCCGTATTTTCCAAAATCAAAGACCTATTTGACAAAGCTCTTAAGATTTTATGGTTACTTGGGACCAGGAGAAAGAATGCAAAAGAACCGTGTTGAAAGTGATCTACATAAGCAGATCACCTCTGGCGACCCTAGCCCATGAACTAGAAATTTTAATGTACTCTTTACTCACAATTTTGTCCCTCCTTCCAATGGGCATCCCAAGTCTCCCTTCCCTCCCCGAATCCTCTTCTCTCCTGGATAGGGGAAGGGTGGGGTAAAGGAAAGGGCTCCCAATGAAGCCTACTTAATTCACTCTTTACCATGTGCCCCCCACATCTCTGCCAGATCTATGGAGCTGTCTCACATTCCTTTCATTCTTCCCCTGTCCCTCTCTACCCTCTCTCACTTTGCTGTTGTAGCCACTACACCTGGTCACAGGATTTTTCCAAGCCAAGAAATAACAGGCAAAGAGAAAGAATGAAATTGTAATTTCCAAGGAGGAAGGGCATGCATGAAGGTACGGGCATAAAAATTTCAGAGACAGAAGTCGTTTTCAAATGGTATCTCAACTCAGGACATAAGATAGCCCCCTGGCTGGCTTGTTTTCACATGGAGAATCTCATCATCAAGGTTAGATGTGGATGATGGTAGTATTGAACTAGAAAGGAAGTTAGTAGAGAAGAAAAGAAATGGAGAAGTAGGAAGAGTAACAAGATTGTGGAACAATTTCCTATGTCAAATTAGGGTATAAAATAATAAAATTAAAACTCTCCCCAAGTACCTGATTCCTATCTTACCTACCTCTACGAAGCACACTCAGAAACCCACTCTAAAGGAGGCAAAGTAAAGGGCAAAATAAAACAGTAAAACAAAACAGAACCAGCAGTGAGCAAATCAGGTCTGGGAACAACTAACATGTAGTCTGTGAGTCTGGGTTAGGAGGAAAGACTCGGGTAAGGGAGCTGTAAGAGAGGATGTGCTCTCAAATTCAATCAATTCTTACTTCCTATTTTATCCTTATGAATCTATCTATCCTTATGAATCTCACTGCTCTTTCCATCTTTAACTTTAATTCCAGTCTGAGCTACAAACAGCAGAGCAGGGCGTAGCTCCTAGACATCTTTTCTTAAACTATTTCATTCCTGGAGTGGCATCTAACCTGTCTCCCCACATCTACTCTTATCCACACTACAGTGGAGTGATATATCAAAAGTGAGCATTTGACACTACTGGTTCCCTTCAATGGTTTTCCAGTGCTCTCAGAGATGAGATGAAAACCTTTAGCAATGCCCTTCATCATCTGTGGCCCCTGCCTCCCACAAAAGTCCTCTGAAGCCAAGCTACATTACCTTGTCTCACTTCTCAACTTATATAATAGAAGCTGTGCATTGAACCTGTGTATGTACATAGAATATGGTTGCCTCTTCCCATCTTTGCCCAGTAAATTGTTACTGTGTTCTAAAGGTATTCCAAAACTCAACTGCAAAACCTCTGGTTTACCAAGATACAAAATACTTTTTATTTTACAAACACTCCCTCCAAAAAATCCAGGGTTTTTTGTTTGTTTGTTTGTTTGTTTTTGGTACTGGGGAGTTGAACCCAGGGCCTCATGCATGCTTTTTGCAAGCACTTAACCACTGAGCTGAACTCATAGTCCATTTTTTACTTTTTGTGTTTTTGAGTCAATGTCTTGCTAAATTGCATAGGCTGCCTCTGGCCTTGAACATACAATCTTTCTGTCTCCACCATCTGAGTCACTGGGATTAAAGTCGTACACCACCATGCCCAGCCAAATCCAGTTATTATACAGAGTGAACTGCTTTCAAACAAAAACATATCTCTCTTTTGGTCTTTTATTAGGCTAATTTAGCAGCAAAATTTAAATAATTTAATTAATGTCTAATTAATTACAAGTAAGACAAACTTGTCTAAAATAAAAAGGCAATATAAATTCTAATGAGAAATTACAGGTCAGAAAAAATGTAATGAAGAATGTGATGTTGGTTTTCAGGTGAGACTGAAACCAGGAATTAGATGTCTATGTGCCTGTGGTTGCCACTCTCTCACTCCCACCCTGCCAGTGGGTAATGTGACCAGTAGTATTGGCTTCATCTCTGCTGAGGATTCTTTTGCCTCTTTGCTGTGGGAGGTGCTTGCACAGATGGAAAATTCATATCTAAAGTCAGTTCTGAACTCATTTTGGGTGAGCAGTCCTCAACTATTTGGGCACTAGGGACCAGTTTTATGGAAGACAATTTTTCCACAGGCTGCTGATCTGATAGGAGGTGAGGCTCAAGCAGTAATATGAGAGATGAGGAGTGGCTGTAAATACAGAAGAAGCTCTGCTTGTTTGCCTACCTCTCACCTCCTGCAGTGCAGTACTGGTCCATGGCCCTGGGCTGGGGGCCTCTGCCGTAGTAACTAGCCTCCCAGCATCCCAGTTTCCCATTACAGGAAAGGAATGCATGATTGGCTCAAGTATCAGCCAGATTTCCCTAACTCATGCAAGCACAACCAGAAAGTGAAGTTATCAGGAACATGTTTCACCATTGAGTAGGAGATGGGGCAGTTCTCAAAGAACAAACAGATACGGGCTTGGTAGATACCCCAAGAATTAATGCCAAATAAATGTAAGAACTATAATCATAAGAACTAAGTACTTTTCAACATTAGCATGTCAATTAGGAGATATACACATAGGTGTATACATCACATTCCTATAGGGTCCACAAAGTGGTAATGTGGACACTCATGATGCTCATTAAGTAGTTAATCCAATCTCAAGGGGTATGTGTTTGATATACAAGAAAAACAAACCATCACTTAATTGTAGAATGGATCATGTAAATTAATGCAGAGTGCATTTCCATCTAATATTTGGTGACTGCCTTTGATGTATATTGTGCTTTCATGCATCCATTAATTAGAGCATCGTGTAAGGCAGGGTCAGGTACTGTGCTGGAGATCAGAAAACCAGTAAAATTAACAAGGAAGGCTTCCTGCAGGAGGCATATCTTGAGCTGCATTTGAAATTTCAAATGCTTCACCAGCTGCCATGCCTGGATCTGCAGGAATAATAAAAATAATAATAATAATAATAGGAAGCAGAGCAAACCTGATTGAAGGGAAATGCAGATTGGCTTTTCCTCAAATGAAATCTGCCTGGCAGCTGGTAAATCATTGGGACTTTGCTTAAGTCAGTCTCACAGGTCTTCTGGAAGGCCCACCTAGAGTGTTCTCTGTGAAGATTGGTTTATGGCTTGGATATTTGTTACATTTTAATAAGGCTCGGAAACTTAGGTGTTACTCAATGCGGCCGCCAATCAAGTACCCGTATAAAAACAAGACAAACATAACAATAAATGCTAAGCACTCCAGTGTTCAGAGACTCTGGCAGGATGCACTGCAAGCTTTATGAATGTGTGAGAGTGAATATACAGAAGCTTGGGAAAAGGTCATTGGTATTTTTGGAGCAATAAATCAAGCATGGAAAGATTTGCATTTTGCCTGTATAACATGCAGGACTGGATTAGAGGGAGAGAATACTTTGAAGTAATATTTCTCCACTGACTTGTTTTATTAGCTCCCTTTAAACATGTTACATTATTGCTTATAGAATTTCATTTACTCGGATTGGCAGCTTGATAAATACGTCTATTGGCGATGATTTGGATTGCTCTGGGCATTAATATTATTAAAACCTGTCACAAGGAAATGTCTGAAAGATGACTTACTGTAAAGATTGCCGCATGAAATAAATCATCCAGAGGTATTTGTTACCATTTATGGCCTCTTGGAGCTGAGTCAATCCCTTTTTATGTTGCATTATTTTTCAAGTTTTTATAGCTTTACATTATATATTGCTGTCAGAAATGAACAGATGGGGTGTCGAACATGAGCTCTCTGAATAATTCCCACC
Source organism: Pedetes capensis (assembly GCA_007922755.1). NCBI lineage: Eukaryota > Metazoa > Chordata > Mammalia > Rodentia > Pedetidae > Pedetes > Pedetes capensis. The sequence continues at coordinate 41,244 of VMDO01004294.1, read as the reverse complement.
CTCCTGTTATTGGTAGGAAGGACAAGTGCAAAGCTGTGTGTTCTCGAGCAAAGAGGAGAGAGTGAGCGAGGTGGGGAAGCTGCTGTTGAGGAAAGGAATCCCTTTTGTCAGATTGTTAAGGCCAATTTCACCAGCTGGTTGGAATCCCTGGCTGGCAGTCACCCTGTTTGGGTTTCAAGCATGAGACGAGGTGGCTGCCTTTGGCTCCACTGAGCCAGTAAATGCAGTTTTTGAATGCATTTTTTTAATACCTCTTCCTTCCTCCTCTTTTGGAGATGAATGTGTCATATTAGTTTCTTTTCAAAAAGCTGAGAAATTTGAAAGAATAATAATTTTGAAAAACTCAGTAGAACAAGAAGGAAGACGTAATGATTCAGTCTGCTCTGAGGGAGGGATGAATTTTCCAGCATCCTTGGGGGGTGGGCACAGAGCAGTGTGTGTGATAGGAATTGTTTCTGGGGGTCTTTTACAATCAATATAAAAGGGAGAGAAGGAGCCTCAGAGAGGTCCTCACTACTTCATGGAAGAGACAGGATCAGAGCGCCCCAGGGCCTTCTATGCACTGGAGAGGGCTGTACCCTTGGGCATCTGTCCTACTTTGCCTGGATGAGGCAGCTGCCCAGTGGTCCCAAGAGTCCCTTTGCAGAGTACTAAGGCTTGGCCACTGTGGAAGGAGGAGAGAGAGCTAAGCCAATAAAACACCAGCTGATTTTTAGGAGGAGGGGATGTGTGAATTCTCCTTATTTACCTCTTCTACCCACTAGGACACCTGCAGCCATACCACTATGGCATCTGATCCCATCAGACCCCAGAAGCTAAGCAGGGCGGGACCTGATTAATACTTGGATGGGAGACCACCTGGGAACACCAGATACTGTAGGCTTGGGGAGAAGGACCTGGCAACCCACTCCCCAAAATCAATCAGTCATTGAAAACCCTATAAATAGCAGAGAAGCACTAATAGTAGTGGTTCGCTTATTATACATAGGGTTGCTATGAGTCAGACACTGACTCGATGGCACCTAACCACAACAGCAACAACAACTCACTAGTGCATCCTTTCTGAAGAATGCTGCAAAGTACCAGCTAATTGTTGAGGAGCAGATAATAGGTACAGAATGGTGTCAGGTATCCAACTTCAGTGCTTACCATCTTGGGACTTTGAATAAGTCACTTAATTTCTCATCATCATAAAAGGTGGATAAGAATATTTTTTCCTGCATATCTCATGGTGCTGCTATAAAAAGTCAGATTACACTACACACACACACACACACACACACACACACACACACACACACACACACACACACATTTAAAGTTCTATGGCCCCTGCATTTTTCAAAGATGAGTACTTTGAACCGTCATATTGCAGTCAGATTCTTGCCTTCTCTCCTACAAAACATTGCATTTTCATGACTTTATCAACCTGAGTGCTCATCTCCTCATTCCCAGATCCCTAAGTGTTCAGCCCTCATTCCCCCATCACTGAAAATTGTTCCTAGTAAAGGAGTGATTTGAACTTGAGCAGTTCATTCCCCCAAACAGACCCGATCTCTCCCTAGTACATCTCTGATGTCTCTGTTGTTTCTTCTTTTATGTCATCTCCAAGGGGACCTTTCATAGGAGCTGTCACATTTGTGTGAGGATGCCATCTGGATAATCCCACTGAATGTCAGTATTCACCAGTGCCACCTCTCAAAGGTCACATCCATCTATAAAATATGCATTTTGTTTCTTTCTTTCTTCCTCTCTCCCTACATCCTTCCCTCCTTTCTCTCTTTTCTCCTTCCTTTATCACTTGCATCTTATATACTGTTGCTTGCTCAGGGATAGATTGGTTAAGTCATTCAAATTCTTGGCCTCTTTGATATATACATCATGATTTCTGTGTTTCCACCTAGCTATTCTGGTGTCTCCTATGTGGCTATGATTTGCCAAACTAAACAACTGGTCAATTTCCCTTTCCATCCTTTTGGCACTTAGTGTGGACCTATCTTCAGTGTTTTCTTTCCAAGGCCATATCCTGAGATACCCTAGGGGCAACGGATTCCTCCTCATGGTGATTTGCTTTTTCTGAAAGGAAAGGATTCTGCTAAACATCTTTCTCTGATGAGTTCTAAGATAATACTTAAAACAGAGCTTATAAATCTACCTCCTTGTTTCAGATCTCATTTGAAAAGTTACCATAAATTCACTAAACTCATTAGCCATCATTTTGTCTTAAAAATAGAGGCATGTTTATGTGTGTGTTGTGTTGGATGTGGAATCAAGAAAAAAAATGCAAGTTTGACCCAGAGCAATCTGACATAATAAAATTTCATAGTGATGTCTAATTACTGCTACCTACCTCTTCATTATTAATTCCACAATTCCAGCACATAAAATAACTTAATCATTTTTGGAATTTGCATGACTAATGGAGTGGGTTCTGATAGAATAAGGATAAGTTTCATAATTAGGTTTTGCTGGGAACTTGTACTAACCAGTCTATTTATAATTTGGTCAGCTTCTGGTTTTTAATGAGGACACAGAGAGGGACTGAAGCCTCTGGCATCATTCACTTCATATTTTAATTACCCATAGTAATTCTGACAATTACCCACATGTCATAAATCACATCGTAATGACTCATGAAGAAAGTATATTTAATTACCAAAAAGGGAGCTCTCCAGTTAAACAGGTAGATGGAAAAGGCGAAGATGTGAACCACATTTGTAAACCCAGCCGCTTGTTTCTGTGACACAGGAGAGCCTGTCTGAAACTCAAGTTGTCATGACTGAGGAACGCCATTGTCAAATTTCTGGCTGTTGCTTCAACATGTAAAGAGCTTTCAATAAATCATGCCTGTCCTTACAAGAGTAAACAGAACAAACTAAAGATGAAAGACTTTTCTTAGCCCATCAGAGCATTGAGGTTACCAGGCCAACTGTCACCCTGAAATATGGAGTCCCAATCGAGATGTGCCTGTTGGTGAGGGAGCCATCAGGGCTATACCATGGCAGGACACTCGGATAGTGATTTTGATGAATTGCTGGAGGCTGACTGTAGCCTGGGTGAAGAATGAGGAATTTCTGGGATGCAGCATTAGAGGTGCCCACACTTCATAGGGTTTACCTCTAGGAACCCCACCAAGCTCTCATGGTGAAGAGCCAAGAAAAACTCCCACACAGTCTGTGCCACCATGAGGAGAAGAATGACCATGGTGAGATGGACATAGAGGGTCCTCCATCACCATAGCCACTTCTGCAGCATGACCTGGGGAATGGCAAATCTCTCAGACACCTTGAGCCTTCTGGTCTCACCTGAGGTCTGAGCAAGGGAACCTAGGCGGTACAGTTTAGATACATGTTGATGGTCATAGCCACTACACACAGGGCAACTGGAAAACAGATTCAACCATAAAAATATGTAGTCTTCCTCTCTTCCATGTATTACCACCATACCAATGAGGTTCTAGCAGAAAAAATATGAATTAAAAGAACAGCAAGGCACTGACTATTCAAAAAGGAGTTCTTAGGGAATCCCAATGACAATAGAGAAGACAAAAACCAGTGACACTAGAGGAGTTTAGGGCTTCTGGGATCTACAGCTAGAACAAACCAAGGGAGTGCAAACTCCTCACCCATGTTAACATAAAACCCCACATTACAGACCCATTTACCTTAGCAATGTCATAAGAGATGGGAAGTAGGAATTAGGAATGCTCTGTTGTGAGCTATCTGTACTACTGATGAAGCTGTGTAGTCTCATTTTGACGTAGACTTTGGTTAATTAAAAATATACATTGAAAATTCCAAGGCAACTTCTTGAAATTTTTTTTAAAGAATAGTAAGTGACATGTAAAAGCGATATGCAAAAGAAGTGATAAAATGGAATCATATAAAATGCTCAATTAAAACTGAGAAGGCAAGAAAAAGTGGTGGGAGGAATAGACAAAGAGCAAATGTAACAAATAGAAAACCCATTACAAATGTGGTAGACATTGACCCACCCATGTCAATAATCACTTTCAATATGAATGGTATAAATGCAACAAATAAAAGGGAGCTAACACCAGAATAGATGAAGAAACAGGACTCAATTCTATGTTGCTTACAAGAAAGTCAATTTTAATGTGAAGATTTGGGTAGATTAAAAATGTAATTAGGGAGAAATGATAAACTATGCTAAGATTAGCTGCAAAGGAAGCGTAAATAGCTATATTAACCTCAGCCAAAGAAATTTAGAACAAGGAAAATTATCACAGATAAAGAAGGGCATTACGTAATGATAAAAGGGTCAGTCCTCCAAAAAAGATGTAATAACCCTATGCTTGTGTGCTCCTAAAAACAGAGCATCATAATATAGACAGTAAAAATAAAAATAAGGAAAACAAAGGAAAAACAGACAAATCCATTATTAATATTGGAGACTTTATGACCTCCCTGTCAGTATTTGATCAAGCTAGTAGAAAATCAGTAAGGACATAGGTGATCTGAACAGCACTATCAGTCAACTTGATCTAATTCTCATTTGTAGAATACTCTATCCAACAGCAGCAGAATATAGATTCTTCTCATTCCCCAAATGGACCACTCTCTAGGCTATATACATTTTAAAATTTAAAAGAATACAAATCAGACAAAGTATGTTCTCAGACACAATAGAATTATACTAGAAATTCATAATAGAAAGAAAGCTAGAAATCTCCCCCAAATACATGAAAATTAAACAATACACTTCTAAATAACACATGAGCCAAAAAAAGTCTAAATAAAAATTTTAAAAAACACCTGAAACTAATAAGTGATTATAGCAAAGTCTCAAAATATGAATTTAATATACAGAAGTCAACTGCTTTCCTATATACCAGCTATGTTGTTGTTGCTGTTAGGTGTTGTTGAGTTGCGTCTGATTCATAGCAACCCCATGTACAACAGAAGAAAACACTACCCAACACTGTGCCATGCCTGACACTATGTCAGTGCTCTCTGCTATTCATAGAGTTTTCAATGGCTGATTTTTTTGAGAGTGGGCTGCCAGGTACTTCTCCCAAGCCTATAGCACTCAGTATTCCCAAGTAGTCTCCCATCCAAAGACTAATGAGACCCTGTCCTGCTTAGTTTCTGAGATCTGATGGGATCAAATGCCATGGTGGCATGGTTGTAGGCATATGCCAGCTATAAGTAACTTAAATTTTAAAAAAATTAAATATCATTTATAATGGCAACCACTGATATACAGTATGATATTCTGTCTCCAGTTCCCACTCAGCCATGCAATCATGAAGGTAAACAATTGGCTCTTGACAGCCAATGTGTTGCCAAGCTATGACGTTTGTAGGTTAGGTATATTAAATGCATTTTCAACTTCATAATATTTTCAATTTATAGTGGCTAATTAGCATATAACTCCATCATAAGGAGCATCTATACTCATAGTAATTACAAAATATTTTCAACTTCATTGAGTCAGAGGTCTTGGAATGAATTGATCAGAACAGTTTTGCCTGACTTACTTATATAAACAATATAAACATCATTATCACTTTCATAAATTTGATAGAAATGATCCTAGAAACATTGTTGGCATGTTCCTGATATTTTATGGATGAATATGTTGACAATAATTTAACCTCTTCTGGATTACTCTATTATTATTATGAATGTGAGTAATTATATTGTGATAGTTTGTATAGTTAATTGAATGACTGAAAGGAATTTGACATTACAGAAAATTAAATAGTGCAATGCTATAGCTTTTCCCTTCCTGTGATTATTTTTTAAATAAAAGTTTTATTGATATGTAACCCACATCACACAATATTCCCCTTTAAAGTGGATATCTCAGTGGTTTTTAGATAATCACAGAGTTGTACAACCATCATAACTATCTAAGTTCACAATGAGTTCATCAACAAAGGAAAACTTTGTAGTCAAAAGCAATTACTACCCACTTGCCCTACCCTGTATTTCCTGGCAAACACTAATTTGCTTTCCATTTCTATGCATTTGACTATTTCAATTTTATAAAAATAAATTATGCAATACGTGGCCTTTTGTGCCTGGCTTCTTTAACTTAGCGTCTATATTGTAACATATGCATTCTTTATTCCTTGTTATGACCAAATAATACTGTTATATTGATACATTACAATTTCTTATCCACTACTCAGTTGGTAGACATAAGGGTTGTTTAATTCTTTGACTTTTATGAATAATGCTGCAGTGAATATTTGTGCACAGGTTTTTATATGGATACATGTGTTTGGTTCTCTTGTGTATATAACCTGGACCTGGATTGTTAAGTATATGCTATCTGTATGAATAGCATTTTGAGGAACTGCCTGTTTTCCAACATGGATGCACTATTTTACAATCACGCCAGCAATGCATGATGGCTCCAATTTATGTGAATCCTCTCCAATACTTTTAATTATCTTTTTTATTCTACTCATCCAAGTATATGTGAAGTATATCTCCTTGCGGTTTTGATTTGAATTTCCCTCAAAGCTAATGATGTAAGAATCTGTTCATACATTTATTGGTCATTTGTATGCCTTCTTTGGAGAAATGTCTATTCAAGCCTTTTATCCATATTTTAATTGGATTGCCTTTTTGAGTTATAAATTATTTACATATTCCTGACCAATCCCTTATCAGATATTATTGGAAAATATTTTCTCATTTTTATCAATTATCTTTTCACTCTCTTTATGGAGTCCTTTGGGCCATGAAGACTTTCAGTTTTGATGACATACAAATAATTTTTTATTGCCCGTGCTTTTTGGTGTCGTATCTAAAATACTATTGCTTGATCAAAGATTTAATCCTTAAGTATCTTAGACTTACACTTATGTTTTCTTCTAAGAATTTCAGCTCTGATATCCAAGTTTTTGATCCATTTTTAGCTCATTTTGTGTAGAGTGTAAGGTGAAGATCCAACTACATTCTATTGCACGTGGATGTCCAGGTGTCCCAGCATTGGTCATCGAAAATGCCTTTCTTTCTATTGCATTATGTTGGCACCCTTTTAAAAAAATAGATTAAACATACCTGTAAGGGATCATATCTTGACTCAGTTCTAGTGCATTGGTCTATGCATCCGTCCTTATGCCGGTTATTCACTGTCATCGTTGATGTAATTTGTAGTAAGTTTTAAAATGAGGAAGTATAATTCTCCAACTTTTTCAAGATTATTTTGATTATTCTCTGTCCCTTCAACGTCTATATGAATTTTAGGATTGGTTTGTTAGGTTCTGTCAAAAGTATACAGCAAGGTTTTTGACAGAGACTGTGTTGAAGCTTCAAACAATTTTGAGAGTTTTACCATCTTACTAATATTAAGTCTTGCAATCCCTGATTATGGGATATTTTCCCATTTATTTACATCTTTAATTTCTATCATTAAAATTTTGCCGTGTTCACTGTAGAAATCTTGCATGTCTTTTCTTAATTATATTCATAGGTCCTTTTGGATGCTATTGATGGAATTGTCTTCTCAATTTTTTTTTCACATTGTCCATTGCTAGTGTGTAGAAATACAATTCATTTTTGTATATTGGCCTTATATCCTGCAATCTCGCACAACATTTGTATTAGTTCTAATAGATTTGTTGTTGTTTTTGTTAGGTGTCATTGAGTTGGTGCCTACATACAACAAATGAAACAGTATTGTTAGTGCTTTTCTGCTATTCATGGGGTTTTCATTGGCTGATTGTTTTGGGGGAGTTGGTTGCTGGGTCCTTCTTCCAAGCCTACAGTACTGGTGTTCCCAGGCAGTCTCCCATCCAAGTACTAATCAGGCCCAAGATCTTGCTTCCAAGATCTGACAGGATGGGATGCCACAGTGGTAAGGCTGCCAGTCCTAATAGATTTATGGGGTGGTGTATGTATTCTTTAAGATTTTCTATATACAGTTTATTTCATATGCAGATAGAATTACTTTCTCCTGCCTACATGGCTTCTGTGTATGTGTTTGTGTCTGTGTACACTTAATTATCCTGTCTAGAATCTCTAGTACAATGGTGAGTAGAAGTAGTGAAAATTGACGTGCTTCTCTTGTGCCTCATCGTAAGAAGAAAGCTTTCTGTATTTCCCCATTAAACATGTTGTTACCTGTGAGATTTTCACAGATGTCTTTTATCACTATAAGGAAGCTAATTTCTATTCCAAATTTGCTAAGAGTTTTTATCAAGAAAGTTTGTTGGACTTTTTTCAAGTGCTTTTTTGCATATTCTGAAATGACTGTGTGGGGTTTTTCCTTAATTCTATTAATATAGTGTATTACCTAGATGATTTTTTATGTTGAACCAATTTTGCATGGATAGGATAAGTCCCACTTGGTTATAGTATATAATCATTTTTATATGTTTCTAGATTCAGGTTCCAACTATACTCTTGAAAAATTTTCCTTGGTATTCATAAGATTTATTGATCTGTGGTTAAACTGTCTTATTATAACTTTGTCTTATTTTGGCATCAAGAAAGACAGACTCATTGACTGAGTTTGGACTTGTTCCTTCTTTATTTTTTATAATAGTTAGTGAAGGATTGATGTTAATTCGTTTTACATTTGTGATAACTCACCAGTAAAACCACTTGGACCTGGACTTTTTTTTTAAAAAAATGAGGTTTTTAGATTGTTAATTTTCAGCCAATTGTTACAGGTCCATTCAGCTTCTTCCTCTTCTTTTTTTTTTAACCATTTTCAATAGTTTGTGTCTTGAAGGCTATTTGTCCCTTCCACCTACCCCATCTAATTTGTTAACAACCATTTACAGTATAACCTTATAAGAATTTTTATTTCTTAATGGTTGGAATATTGCCTCTTTCATTCCAGGTTTTAGTAACCTGAGTCCTCTATGCCTCTCTGTTTTTTTCTTAATCTACCTGGCTAAAAGTGTATAAATTTTGTTGATATTTTCAAGTGATCAACTTTTAATTTATTCACCTTCTGTTTATTTTTCTATCTTCTATTTCATTTAATTTTGCTTCTTTCTGCAACTTTACATAGTTTGGTTCACCTTTTTCTAGTTTAGTAGCGTGGGAGGTGAGTTATTCATTTGAGATATATCTGCTTTTTATTTATTTATTTACTATATTTATTTTGTGGTACTTGGGGGTTAAACCTTGCACATACTTTGCAAGTACTCTACTGGTGGGCTACATCCTAGCCTCTTTTTTATTTTTTATCTTGAGTTAGGGTCTTGCTAAGTTGTGTAGGCTGCTTCTGGCCTTGAACTCATGATCCTTCTACTTCTGCCTCCCAAGTTACTGGGTATACAGGCATGAGTCACTGTGGCTGGCCTTATTTCTTCTTTTTAATATAGCCATTTGTTGTTATAAACTTCCCTCTGAGAAATTGATTTTGCTGTATTCTATAAGTTTTGGTATATTTTATTTTCATTTTCATTCATATCAATACATTTTCATATTTCTCTTATAATTTTTTCTTTTACTTGTTTTTTATTTAGAATGTGTTATTTAGCTTTTACTTATTTATGGGCTTTCCTATTTCTTTCTGTTATTGACTTTCATTTTAATGCCATTATTGTCAAAGAACATATTTTGAATGATTTCAATAATTAAAATTCATTAAGGCTTATCTTATGGTCTAATTTACAGTCTTACTTGAAAAATATTAGATGTGTACATGAGAAGAATGTCCATTCTGTTGTTTGGGGGAAAGTGTTTAAAACTGTCTGTCAAGTTTGGTTGGTTTATACAAGATGTGATCAAAAAATAATGCTACATGAGCTAGGTGTGGTGGTACATACCTATAATCTCAGAGACTTTGGAGATGGAGGCAGGAGGATCACAAGTCAGAGGCCAGGAGTAGTCTTCACAACTTACCAAGACCCTGTCTCAAGATAAAAAAAAAAATTTTTAAAGGGTTGGGGTGCAACTCAGAGGTAGAGGGCTTACAAAGTATTCTCAAGGCACTTAGTTCAACCCTCCAGTACTAAAAAAAAAAAAAAAAATCATAAATGCTTAAATAAAAAAAACATTATTACAGTAGAAGACACATTGCCATTAATCTCCCTCAAAACATTTCCCTTGGCTTTGAACACACTGATCCCATCATTTTTGCTGCATTCGGAAGCAGTTCAGGAAGTTCCCTCTCCTGAGTGTCATTAGCTTTATCCTCTATCATAGTCACTCTCTGTGTCACATGTTGCTTCTGATATGGCAATTTCTGTTAAAAAGAAGCATTCTGGTGAGTCTTCATCCATCTTATTCATGATATCTGGCACTGTGTGACTTCTGGTGTATCCCCAAAGTCAAAATGACTATGAAACATTTTGAATCGATTCAGGGCATCAAGGAAGCCATGTTAGTGCAACTAAAGACACTCAGGAAAGAGGACTTCCAGAGCTGCTTCATATAGATTAAGGTTTTCATCCAATTTGTGAAGTTTTTGATCATTATCTATACTTTTTTTTTAAACCTCTTTCTCTTTTCTCTTTCTGGAACTACCATTCCATGTATGTTGGTACACTTGATGATATCCCAGTTTTCCAAAGCTTTGTTCATTTCTTCAATAATTGTTCTTACTCCTCTTCAGATTGAATAATCTTTATTGACCTATATTCAAGTTTATTGGTTTTTTCTTCTGTCAGTTCAGATCTGCTGTTGAGCCTCTTTAGTAAAATTTTCTTTTCAGTTGTACATTTCGACTCCAGAATTTCCATTTGTTTCTTCATCCTATTATAGCTCTTCATTGATATTCTATATTTAGTGATATATTGATATTGTTCTCACAGTTTTCTTTGGCTTTTAGACAGTTCCCTAAAGTTCTTTACATATCCATAATAACTATTTTAAAATCGTTCTACAGGAAGACCAATATCGGTGCTTTCTCAGGGACAGTTTCTATTGACTTTCATCCATTATCCTGGTATCTCATAATTTCTTGTTGGGAGTCAGAATCTTTAATAATATGATATGGCATTCTAGAAATTATTTCCATCTCCCACCACAGAGTTTGCTATGTTGTTCCTATTGCTTGTTTGTTTAGAGACTTTCCTGAACTAATTCTCTAAAGTCAGTACTCTTTGGTGTTTTTTTACGCTTAAGTCTCTACTTACTCTGTTTTATGACTGAATAGAAATTTCCTTGAAAGCCTTCTGCCAAAAGTTTCAGACAGGAAGTTCTTTGTTTTCTCTGGTGCTGGGGTTTATGTCCCCTGTCCAAATCTAGGAGTTTTGTTGTTGTTGTTTATTTTGTCTGTCTGTCTGTTTGTTTGTTTGTTTGTTCATGATGGAGATTGGACCCAGGGCCTTGCACATGCTTAGCAAGCCATCTACCACTGAGCTGCCTCCGCAGGTTAAGCCAATAAGTTTCTCTATCTTTCCCAAGGGTTTCTGTGTACAAGTGTACCTTCTATGCTTCAGCAGTTTTCATCCCTACTTTTGCCTTTATTTTCTGTTTATGTAGAATTTCAAGAGAAGCCAGAGATAAGGCAATTAAGATAGCTTAGGTCTATCTTGGGTACATGCACATTTTTCCTGGCTTTGTTTGTTGTTTAAGATTCCTAAAATGAATAGGTCAAAGCTTTTCAAAGCCTCCTGTGGACAGCATATTCTTCAGATTTTCCTTTTAAATATTTTGGTCATCTTTTTCTCCACACTGTTATCCCTGACTCAGGTATCTGCTACTTTGAACAATTATATTGATTAGTTTGGAAAAATTCCCCAGGGAAAATGGTTATTACCATGGAGGAAGCTGTGAGTCAGGCCAAATAAAGATAAATCCTATGAATGGATGATTCTAGGGTACTTCTATAAAGTTTGCATAATGATACATTCTGAGAATGGTGATTGTTGGGGAGCTCTAAGCACTAAACTGTTGTTGCTATTATATTTTGAATATTATCAACAAAAATTTGTGAAAATTTATTTTCTATTTTGTTATATAAGTACTTCTTGTTATTGTGTGTCCAGTTAGGTCTAACTCACAGTGGCCAATGTATAACAGAACAAAACACTCCCTAGTAGGGAGCCAGGCCAACAATCATTTTTATGTTTAAGTCCCCTGTTGCAGACACTATATCAATCTATCTATTTTAGGGGGCTTCCTTTTATCATTGACCCACTGCTCTCCCAAATATGATGTCCTTCTCCAGAGACTGGTCCCTCCTGACAACATGTCCAAAATAGTAAGACACAGTCTAGCCATTCTTCCTTCCAAGGAGCACTCTACTGGCATCTCTTCTAGGATGGATCTATTGATTTATTTTTGGCCATCCATGGTATATTCAGTATTCATTTCTAGCATCATAATTCAAAAGCATTGATTCTTCTGTCTCCCTTGTTCAATTTCCAGCTTTCACAAGCATATGATGACTGAAAATACTATGAGTCAAGCATGCCTTCATCTTCAATGTGACATCTTTACTTTTCAACACTTTAAAGAAGTCTTTTGCAACAGATTTCCCCATGTAATGCATCTTTTAATTTCTTCACTGCTGCTTCCATGGGTGTTGATTGTAGAACCAAGTAAAACAACATCTTGGGCAACCTCAATCTTTTCTCCATTTATCATGAAGTTGCTTATATAAGTACTTACATGATATCAATGTAGCCTCTTGGCCTATATGGCTTAAAATATATACTTTCTGGCTCCTAATAGCAACAACAAAAATCTTATCAACTGTACTCTAGATAATTAAGGCAACTATGCATATCACATGTCTCAAAACAATTGATAAAGTTTAACCATTAGATAACTCAGCAAAGGCAATAACTCTTAACTCAAACTATGACTAAAAAGTTAGGTTAGCATATTTGAGAGCTGGAGAAAATAGGACAAATAAGGAAGGCCCATGTAAACAGCAATTGATTCTTCATTTTGTAATCTCTGTTCCCACAAAAGGGCTGGGGTTTACATTAGTAGATTAGATTATTAGATTTATATTTAGATTAGATTTAGATTAGATTACTAGTTAGTAGAATATTGCTGTGCACTCTCTGAGGATTGATTTCAATCTCTAGCACCACAATAATGGGAGAAGGATGTGGCAATCCACCCTTGAAGCAATCAGCCATTGAAAATCCTCTGAGGGTCATCATGAGTAGGACCTGACTTGACGGCATCTAACAACAATATTCCTCACAAAACCAAAAAATAATATAGAAAATAAAAGAATCAAAGAGTAGAATAAGATATCACCAAGACACCTATAATTTGGTGTGCTTATTATTAGGCTTTTTCCTTAAAACACTAACAGAAAGTCAAATGGAAGAGGTTAGAAGACTTCACAGACCATATAATTTTTTAATCTCTACAGACTGATGAGACATGAGGCATAACTGAAAATCTATTTCCATGGATATTTTGATATGGAAAAAATGGCAGAAAGCCATTTACTTAAAAAAGAAACAGTTAACAAGTTAACTGCCAGGAAGGCAAATATTACTTATATTTGTATTGAGAGAGCCATACAGATGCCAATTTACAAAAGAGTTGCTTACCGAAAAATCCTGACAATACACAATTTTGGATTCTCCACTTGGCCCACACAGCCAGCAAAGGAGACGCATGTGCTTCTACTCACTGGATGACTGAATTTTATTACCCAAGGTTGTGAATGTATATGAGTAATTATTAATTTGTAGAGAAGTTCCCACAAAGTTTATAGAATCATATTTCTTCTCTCTCCCCCTCTCTCAATGGCTGCAATTAAGTAAACTTTGGAACGAAATAAATTACCTCCAAAATTCCCCTCTGGAGCTTTAACTTAAGAAATGAAGCATCCAGATGATTGCTTGATGAAATGGGTCTCTGCTTCAAGAAATTCAGATATGGCCACAGTGCAGTGGCATACACCTATGATCCCAGCAACTCGGAAGGTTGGGGCAGGAAATCATAAGTTTGAAGCCAGAGGGAACTTGTGTAACTTACCCAGACCTGTTTCAAGATAAAAAAAATAATGTTAAATGAGCTGGGGGTGCAACTCAGTGGTAGAGCACTTGCAAGGTGTGTGTGAGGCTCTGGGTTCAACTCCCTAGTACTGCAAGGAAGAAAGGAGGAAGGAAAGAAGGAAGGAAGGAAGGAAGGAAGGAAGGGAGGGAGGGAGGGAGGGAGGGAGGGAAGAGAATGGTAGGTTCAGATATGAAACCACATCGGGTGATGCACACCTGTAATCTCAGTACTTAGCAGTTTGAGGCAGGAGGATCATGAGTTCAAGGGCACTCTAGGGTATACAGGGACCCTGTCTCAAAAAAGAAAAAAAGAGAAAAAAATAGAAAGAAAGAAAAAGAAAGAGGAAAAGAAAAGAGAAAGCAAGCTTAATTCAGATAAAATGTCATCTATGTCATCATAAGGAAAGCCAAAGATTTAGTGAGTTTCAGAAACATTTTTAGTAGTAATGTTTTAGTTAGCATACAGAATCCTGAGTTTCATGATGCCATGTTCATGCCCACATACCATTGCACATTGGTCACATTCACTTCTCTGTTATCCTCTTAAAACCCCCTCACTCCTCCTGCTGTGGGCCCCTTTCCTCCCTTCAAACACTCCCCTTTCTGCTTTTATGTCGCATATATAGGACAGAAAAAAAGTCAGGAGTGAACAGAAGACTATGAACTTTCTACTTCTTATCGCTTTGGTTCTCATTCGCCTCTAAGGAGCTAAAACATGGGGACAGCCTCCCTGCCTTGTTAAGGCAGTCTCGCCCTGTGACTACTCTTCTGCCTCCCACTAAAACACCCTGATTCTCAGTTTTCATCTCTAATAACAGCCCAATTTCAGTCACATCATCTTGCTAAAGAACACTAACCACAGCCTTCCCCGCCCCCACCAGGGACCGCTAACTCTAACTTTTCATCTTTAATCAAAGCGTGCAACGAATACAGCAGGCAGAGGGAGAGCTCCATGTCCTAAGGGATCCCAAATGGTCTCCACCCCCATTTCCCCCATTGCTCTTTGACAGGTCAAGGTGCTAAGTGAAATGCTGTAACACTCAGGACGCCTGTGTTCAGCAGGCTTTCCTCCGGTGATAGCTTCCAGATGCGAGGAAATCTTAAAAGTCTGTGGCCCTCAACACATCATTAGGCCCTTCCAATGTTTCCAAAAACCTGTAATCACCAGCACAGTATTTTGTCTCCATTTCAACATTCAGCCACAGGGACTTCAGAGAATCTAATCTATATGGATAAGAGGACTTCACAAATCACTTATTTCTAGGAAAAGCTACCCATGGTATTCAGGCACCCTAGAATTTCCTCCACAGAGTTTGAACATTTCCATTTGATAGCCGCCCTCTCTACCCCACACATGTATAAGCACACACACACACTTACACCAGTGACACTCAAAGGATGCCACGGTTTTTGTCCTAAGTTTTGGGAGATATTATTGTTGGTTATTTCCCAGGACAAGCTGCCCACCGCATCACATAAGGAAAGTGGTTTTGCCATGTTAATCTCTGACCTGAGCTCCACCCCGTAACACCATGGGAAGTGTATCCACCCCACGATAAGTGAGGTCGCTTTTAGACATTTCATGGCCTCACTTCCCATCTTTGCAGACACACACACACACACACACACACACACACACACACACACACACTAAAATGGAACAACAACAAAAAGTTTTGCTTAAGATTTTCATTTGTCTCAGTGACGCCTGATGGGATTGAGAGTATCATAATGATGACTTAATTGTTCAGTCCACTGAATAAAACACTGTATCCTAAAACTGTCCTATGGGGGAAAATAGTTTTCACTCAGATCAATCTATATGTTTATTGTGTCATTTGACATTTAAAAAGTGTTGGGAATGTGGGAAAGAGCACCAAAAACTACAACCTGATGCTGAAAGGTTTGGCAGAGGAAACATTCTCATGAGATGTGAGAAGCGCCCGGAGCCCCAGGCTCTCCCACCCAGGGTATAGACTGGTCTTTATTAAAGGTACCTACTGCTCGGGGTCACATCTCATTTGTCCTCACATTGTAGCAAATCCCCAGTGCAATATCCATAAACTATAAGTGGGTTTAAATGAGAGTCCATGTGGGGAATGGGTGAGGAAGAGGGAAATTGTCTTTTTATCTTTCCCTTTGATCTTCCGTCTGGTAACAATTTCAGTTCTGAGAGGCCTAAATGCAGGTTTTCACAGAAAACATTCCGGGGGGAAAAAAAGCTGTCAGTTTTTACTCATCAGAAATAAAGTGAAGCTTAACAGAGAGGCTTGAATGCAAGCTCAGATGTGAGTTTATCGGATAGAAACACCATCCTATTCTTACCTTCACCTGGGCTGGGCCCACTTTGACCTTGGGTCTGACTTCTAAGCAAGAGGGTAGAAAAAAAATCCCTTTGTAGAGATTTTAAATTGTAAACACTGAGAACAGAGGCAGTGGGTTTGATAGACTACATCTGTAGAGAAGCATTTAAAGACAAACAGAACACTGTTCACAGCTGATTTGCTTTATCTTAGAATGCACTTTGCATTCTCCTATGTATACTGAAATAAGATTATACTGAATACAGCGATTCCCTGAAGTTTCCTACACTTGTTTTTTTAAATACCATTTACAGGTGGGTTTTTATATCATACCAACAATCTTTACTATTAAAGTTTATTGGCTCCAAGAACACCTCACATGCAAAGAATCAGGAGAGACCAGGAACCAAGAGGAGGACAGAAAATTTAACTCACTAAAAACCTGGTGGTTTGAACACATCTGGAGGGCTAGGACCACCTACCTGTCTTCTCTTCCATTAAACACCAGTAA
The DNA here is from genome assembly GCA_007922755.1 of Pedetes capensis. Taxonomy (NCBI): domain Eukaryota; kingdom Metazoa; phylum Chordata; class Mammalia; order Rodentia; family Pedetidae; genus Pedetes; species Pedetes capensis. Next base: position 24,524 of record VMDO01004294.1, on the reverse strand, counting down.
CATTCATTTATAAACACAGGAGAGGAAGCTTTTGTGGGGATAATATTTCAAGTATTTTACTCTCTCCTCTCTTTTCATCCCTCTCTAGGAGCATTTCAAATTAGCAGGAAGCTGTTTCTCCATTTTATCAGGAGAGTTACCAGTTTTAGCCTTGAAAGTCTCATGTCCTGGGAAATCAGTCCTGAGTAAACCAGAACAGAAACAGCTGGGCATCCCTAGCTAGTACACAAAGGATTTCTTTTCTTCTTCCCAAATGGTTTCTTAAGGTTTTTCCAGACCTCAATGAAGAGGGCTTGGTGTTTTGGAGGTAACTAGGCTATGTTCCATGAGATTTTATGGCAGGTTTTTCCCATATGTCAAGGTCGATGTGAGTATCAAATCCTGACTCCTCCACAAGAGAGGGACCCACAGAGAAACCAAAACATGCTCAAGGAGCCAAAGGCAGACATGACATGCTTAGTTCCAGGGTGTTCCTCTTAGTTGCCTCCGTGGTGCCACTGCCTATGATGGCATGCCCTATTGCCTCTCCATGCCCCCCAGTCCTCTCTGCTCATCCCATCCTCTCTGTGAACCTAGTACTGGTAGAGAGGTTTCTTAACACTTTTACACAATAGTAGTTAATTGCCAACACCATTGCCCAATCACATCACAGTTACATCAGATTACATCATAGTAATATTATGTATATGCTCCAGCTGTGTCCCCTTATCTCAGTCTGTTTACATTCCAATACCAGTCACTCTGACCTGACCTAAAATTCCACCCCTTAAACTGGCTGAGATCTGGATAGGACATAACACCAAAGGGCTACCCCCTGGGGTCCACCCCTTTATACTAGGGGATGTTTGCTTGGTTACCTCCTGTGTGGCCTTCTGAGTAGGGCAAGCAAACAATAACCCAGGGATATTAGGACATAAGCCTACATGGCTGTTGGCTACTAGATAATTCTGTTGCACTCACTGAGGCAACCACAGTGTTAGCCCATGGTACACTGCCCAACTGCCTGTACCTATATATAAGGGCTCTGGTTTATTTATAATCACCATATATATAGTACATAGCTCTGCCCACTGGCTACTCTGTCCTGAGCCAGTGTCTAACTAGGTTTTATCTTTGTTTGACCAGACAGCTACCGCTGTCCATTGACTAGAGCCATCTGTGTACCAAGCCTCAGGGAGAAGTGACAACTTCCCTTCACATAGGAGCCTGGCATCTCTGGTATAGCAGGTGTGTGTGTGTGGGGGGGGGGTCCTGCAAATTTAGCAAAGGTGGTAGGGCCTAACACCTGCTGCAGTTCTTGGAAAAACAGGCTGGTCTTCAACTTTGCCCTTGTTCTAGGTATGCTCCCCACTTTGCTAACGTAGACATCTAGGCCGCCCTTGTCCTGGGGGCAGACACCCATGGCCGTTTCCACCCTGCTATAGGATGCATCTTCCTGACCTGTATTCTCTTCTGCAGGGTAATGGCTTCAGCAGCCTGCAGAGCTGTATACCCAGCAGGAAGTTTTGTTTTGCTAGAGAGTATTGACTTTCTGTTCCCTTTTAAAGCTGAGACTAAAACCCAATCAGCATTTACCATTTTCCCACAGATTGTCATAGGCCTCATCTACCCCTTGGTGGTCACTGTTACATTCAACTGCAGCGGCTTCTCAGGATTAATGACACGGAAGGCTTGAGCCTGCCCCACAGCTTGTTTGGCTTCTGCTGCCTCCTCCAAATCTATAAGAGAATTAGAGATTTACATAATAACATCAGTACAATGAAACAGGGACACAGTGGCCATTTGTGTCCAGGTAGCCAAATCCCTGGCCACCAACAAATGACACAGCCAAATCTGTCACATAATGATACTGTTCCAAGGACAAAGTCAGTCGATCCATCAGGTCCAGCATAAGTGGGATTGCTCCATTCAGAAGAGGAGTCATTTTGCTCATGGTTGTCCAGCTCCCTGGTGGCCGCCACCTCCTTCAGTTGCTCCCAAAGCTCGGCCTCTGTGACTCACATGCTGGGCCCCAAGGCCATCTTCACTGTAGTCTCCTGCAGCAGCTCCTGGGTGTGGTGCAGCTGGGCCTCCACATGGCTCAGTTCCTTGCTCAGTCCAATGGCCTTGAACTCAGCCTGGCTCAGCCCCCAGATGAGCTTTTAAGTTCAGCCAGAGGGCGCTGTAGCTTCTCAGTGACCTCCTGCAGCCCTCACACACACCATTCTTGCTCTGCCAATACTTCCTGGGATTGTTTCTGCAGCATGATTAGGAATAGCCGGGACACTTGACCAGTGCAGCAAGACAGCTACCACTGGATACCACCAACTGGTAAAGGGCCACATCCCTTTGCCAGGGTCCTCTGGGATGGAAGGGCCATTATGCTTTCTACTTTCCTGGCAGTCTCCCAAAGTCATTTGGTCCTGAAAGTTGCTCAGAGCTCAGGATCCCTTTTCCACATGGGGGGAGGATAAGCTACAAATTATATTTTTTTCTCTCAAGTTTCTCTGTCTTATGATGAATAAATGGCAACCACATGAAACTTGCCTGCATACATACCACCCTGGTATTCATTCCCATCAGATCGTGGAAGCTAAGCAGGATCTGGCCTGGTTAGTACTTAGGAGACTGTTTGGGAACACTGGGTGCTGTAGGCTTGGGAGGAGGACTTGGCAGCCCACTCCCAAAACAATCAGCCATTCCCTCAGAATAGCAAAGAAGCACTGATACAGTGCAGGGCATGGCAGAGTGTCAGATAGTATTCTGTCTGTTCTACATATGGTCACTATGAGTTGGACCTGACTCAATGGCACCTAACAACTAGCAACAAAGATGAAACTCAGAAAAAATGATATCAAAATGTGGCCATAAAGATTAGGCTCAAATTGTGATATCTGACTATGATGTCTGTGTGTCTAAACGTACATGTGTATGAGAGAGAGAAGGAAAGAGTGGGAAGACTCATTATACAACTTGCCCTGATTCCCAAATTTTTGGTGATTTTCCTTTTCCAATAATAAGAGAGGTGATCATAATCAACAATAATAATAATAATAAAACACTCACAAGCTGCCTAGGGAGTTTTAAAAGATTTCAAATGAAATGATCCTAAGCCAGGATTTCCTAACACAAGTGAAACTGAGGTCTGCAAAAGAGAAAAAGGATCTATGATGCATTTTAAACTTTCTAGTATATATTGGGGCTGGGATTTAGCTCAGTGGGTAGAGCACTGCGCTGCAGTCTCTGAGGCCCCAAGTTCAATTCCCAGTACTGCAAAAATGGGAGAAGGGCCTGGCAATCCACTCCCAAGGCAATCCCGAAGCACTCAGCCATTGAAAACCCTATGAGGGTCGCTATGAGTCGGATACCGACTCGATGGCACCTAACAACAACAAGTATGTATTATGAACAGCCAAGGGTTTTAACCATCATTAGATCATCTTCAAGAATAATCTCTAGTCAAGTCATATGATGGAAGTTTTACACTCTCAGAAATCAATCTGCCATTGAAAACCCTATGAGTAGCAGAGAAGCACTAACAATACTGTTTCATCTGTTCTATGTAGGGTAGCTATGAGTCAGACTTGACTTGGTGGCACCTAACAGCAACATGATTATGAAACCTCATCCACTTTCTTACTAGAGGTTCATCTAGGTAGTTTAAGCTGTCTCTCACCAGGCGTCACCATTGGAAACCAAAAGCTTGTGATCCTTTTCTTATATCAGTATTTTCCTTTATGTATTGGGATTCATATGGGGTAAATTTCTGGGAATATGGGAAAATAAAACTATTTAGAATGACTCCAGAAAGGAAAAGAAAGGTCCCACCTTCCTTAGCTGGGTCACTCTCAACATGTGCTCACAAAACATTTATTTCATGCACATCAAAGCAGCACAAAGGAAGGCAGTCATCAGGAAAGGTGGCTGGGAGGTGTCATTTATATGCTGCCTTACATATCACAAGTAGACAAGCTGTAAGATCGGTTCTCACCCAGTACACCTGACCTATCAAGTTGCAAAAGTGGAAGCCAGTGCCTTAAATCTGAGGACACATCAAGGTCCAGCGCCTCCTGGATGCTCCAAGGCAGAAGTACCACACCATAACTTGCAGGGTGAGAAGCCCATTTATGACCAGGGAACCAAATCCACGCTCATCCCAAGCATATTTTGCTGAGCGCCTTCCTAGGTAACTACTACCTTGCTTTATTTTTGCCAGCCTTTCCCACACACAAAGCTTCTGCCTTGGGCATCTTCTGCCTATGGGCAGGATGTGGCTCTTCTTTTCTGACCTGGATGGTGCCTCATGACTACTTTTCCTTCCAATTTCATCAGCTTGTTCTCAAGTTCCAAGACTGCTCCTGCTAAGCATTCTCACAAATGATTTATTGGTCTCTTGGGAAGGTATATATCTTCAAAGATCATGTCATTTGCAAAGCATATGGCAGAAAGGAGCTTTCATTGAGGATGGTGATCTAAATTGCATTAGGTTTTGCTTTGGCAAGGACACCAGATGGATGACTTTATGATGAGTGGGTCTCCTCTAGGCTTTTCTTTTATGCAGGTTTCCAACAGGTGTTTCCTCTAAGGCATATCTGTTTTCCATAACATTGTAATGAGGAAAGATGTTGCCTGTGACAGCTTGTATACATAGATCATGCTTTCATTATGATAGAAAAATGTACAGTGATTGATTTGCACTGCCAAGTCAAGTTAAAGTGTGCTTGGGGAGAAGATAATCTTCCATTTGCCAAGAGGGCATTTAATTACTGGACAAGGACTCTTCATTCATCATAAGAGAGGAGAGTAGAAAAGGAAAGGAAGTGGGGGAAAGTGGAAGAAAGGGACCAGAAGAAAAGTCTACAGCAGGTACTGACAGAAGAGAGCAGGAAGCATCTCCCTAAAGGTAAGAGTGATTTTTACATTGAATTCAAAGCTTCCATGAAAGACAGCTTCCATCACCTTCAGTATATTGTGTAAACATATGTCTTGAGAACTCCAAGGGATCATGTCTAAGAAGCTACTCATGATTGAAAGAGGGTTCTATGAATGGATAACACAGACGATATTCAAATCCCCACAAAAATCAAAGCCAGACTCAGGTCTTAGGTGGGGTTACATTGAGAGCTTTTTAACAGGCCTGGCATAAAGCCATCCATAGTCATGTCTAGTGCTATTGGGAGAGGCTGTGGGACTCTTCAAACTCAATGTTGGGGCTCATGAGCTCTGGAGATTTAAAGCATTAGAAGACATGGTAATTTGAAGGAATGAGGTAATCCATTTTAGAGAAACTGACCTTGAGGTTTACATTACATATTCTGGCTTGATAAATGACTATTGTTGTTAGGTGCCTTCGAGTTGGGTCCAAATCAGAGTGATCCTCTTAGGGTTTTCCATGGCTGATTGCTTCTGGAGTGGATTGCCACATTCTTCTCCCGTTTTTGTGGTGCTGGGAATCAACTTTGGGTCCTCAGAGAGTACAGAACAGCACTCTACCAACGGAAGTAAATCCTAACCCAGTTAAATGACTTTTTGTTTTGTTTTGTTTTGCCCTTGAGTTGAGTCCTACACACAGCAACCCTCATATGGTCTTCAATGGCTGATTGTTTTGAGGTTGCTTAAGGGAGTGGATTACCATGTCCTTCTCCCATTTTTGCAGTGCTGAGGATAGAACCTGGGTCCTCAGAGAGTGCAGGGCAGCATTCTACCAACTGAGCTAAACCCCAGCCCCAAGTTAAATGACTAGAACCCACTAAATCAACTAATTTTATCAGTATGTCTTAAGTGCAGGAGAAAAAGGGTTTTATGAAGGTGTTGGCCAGTATCCTTGATAATTACTCTTTCTCTTTTCTCCAGTACCCACGCTCCTGACTTGGGCTTTTCTGCCTAAGTCCTCTCTCTATCTCATTACCTTAGGTCTTACACTTCAGTCTAAGTTCAAATAAGTTCTTTGTCTGAAAAGTTACAAGAGGGCAATTTAAAAACTAACTTGGTTGAAGAGAGCAAAATTGTATCATGATGTTGGAATGTGGGTCTTTGGACAGGTGTTGAATAATGAGCTATTTTGATTCACAAGGAAAAGACGTCATTCTCAGGCACAGACACAATAGGTTGATTTCTCCCAGGATGGATAGTAAAATCTCATGGGAGAGACACACCCCAGAGTTGATTACCAGAGCTGAATGTGCAGTGTTACTTGGTACAGTATAACCTAAAAGGTATTTCAGGGGATAGTAATTTTTTTTCAGTACTGTGAAGTTGAACTCAGGACCTTGTGCATGCTAGGTAAGAGCTCTATCACTGAGCCACACCCCAAATAAATTATTTATTTTTTTATTTTGAGACATAGTCTGTTTAAGTTGCACAAGCTGCCACCAGCTTTCAACTTATGATCCTCTTGCTTCAGCCTCTCAAGTTGCTGGGATTACAGGCATGCTACACAGCAGCCTGCAAGAAACATTTTTAAATAAGTAAATAAATCAATAGATAAGTATGTACATATACAAGCAAATAGTAAGATTTTTATGGTTAGATAAATTTGGAGACACTAGATCATACATTTTTAAAGGATTTTTTGAATTGCATGACTTTCAAGAATTTTCATATGCTAAAGTGTATTATGAATCTCAAGGAGAGACCACGTGGTTATTGATAGGACATGGAGCATGTTTCTGGGGAAAAGGTAGTTGTGAGAGGGTACTATGGACTCAAGCTGTGGCAATAGGCATGAAAACTTTGTAGTATAGCATGATGAAGGCTTAGTCCTCTTTCACGGTCCATGTGCAACACAGGTCAGCGGGGCAAAGGTGTTCTTTTCCACATAACCACCAACATACCCAGGCTGACTGCTCAGTAGCAGGTTGACAGAGAGTCTGAAAAGTCACTTGGAGGCTTTTCACTATTTCTGTCATCGCTTCTCAAATTTCATTGGAGGGAACTGGTCATGTGAGCCCACTTCACTATCCATATACTCAGGAAAGGCAGGAGAGCTGTATGTTATGAACACTAGTAGCCTTGAACCCAGCATTACATTTGACTATCGGCTTTACAATTTGTTAGTTCTCTCATCCATAAAATAAAGGGGGAGGTATTAATGTCCCTGGCAGAGATGGAAATGTTCACTAAATATTTTAATTCCTTTCTATCCCCCTTAAAGTTAGCAGGAGTCATGTGATTGGCTCTGGCCAATGAGATATAATATGGGTCACATGGGTCAAGGTGGTTAAAAGCCTAGGCTTGGATCCAATTCCTTTCTCTTCCCCAGTGCTAAGGAGATGCATACTCTAGGTGCTGTGGCCACCAGGTAGGATAACTCCTATTGCCTCATGGCTCTGAATAGCTACATAGAGTACAGGCCCCTATTCACCTGAGTGAAATACATAGTGGGTGAGAAATAACCTGTTCAGCCCCTGGAATTTTGAGGTTATTTCTGCAACCAAAGCCTACATTCTCCTAATTTATGCAGGCCCTTTCTAATCCTAAACTTTCTGTGATTCTAGAAGGGCTTCCTCTTTTCTCTAATAAGCACTATGCAGTTCTTAGAAAGAGCCTGCAGCTGTAGCCCTGTAGCATCAGATCCCATCAGATCTCAGAAGCTAAGCAGGGTCGGACCTGGTTAGTACTTGGATGGGAGATCACCTGGGAACATCAGGTTCTGTAGGCTTAGGAGACAGACACAGCAACCCACTCCCAAAAGTCAATCTGCCATTGATAACCCTATGAACAGCAGAGAAGCACTGACAATAGTGTTTTGCCTGTTGTATGCAGGGTTGCTATAAGTCGGATACTGACTCCACAGCACGTAACAACAACGACAACAGCAACACAACAACAACAACAACAAAAACAACAACAACAACAACAACAGTTCTTAGAATTTGGGAATTTTCCAGATCATCTGACTCTGTCAGTGACTGAATATATTGCAAAGCAGGAGTGTGCCTAAATGTGGGGTGGGGCATTCATATGGAGGGCTTGGCCAAGATTTAATCAAGGTTCTAGCAAAGACTGGGGCCAATTCAGGCCAGTGATGGAAGTGGTAAAGAACACAAAAAGTGGTGAATAATACAAAAATGCATTTAACTTTCAGTAGGGCTCTGTTGGCCTCAACATCAAGAAAATAAAAATCCTTATAACTGGGTAAGTATGCATCTTCATGATAAATGAAGAAAAGATTGAAGGTGTCCAAGATTTTGCTTTACTTATTTCTACAATCAACACCCGTGAAAGCAGTAGTCAAGAAGTCAAAAGACACAATGCATTAGGAAACATTGTGGCAAAAGACCTCTCTGAAGTGTGGAAAAGTAAAGATGTCACATTGAACACGAAGGTGCACCTGACTCATGCCATGGTATTTTTAGTTGTATCATATGCTTGTGAAAGCTGGACATTGAATAAGCAAATCAGAAGAAAAATTGATACTTTTGAATTATGGTGCTGGAAATGAATATTGAGTATACCTTGGGCTTCCAAAAGAATCAACAGATCCATTCTAGAAGAAGTGCAACTAGAGTGCTCCTTGGAAACAAGGATGGCTAGACTGCATCTGACATATTTTGGACATGTAGTGAGTAGGGACCAATCTCTGGAGAAGGACATCATGTTTGGGAGAGTAGTGGGTCAGCAACAAAAAGGAAGCCCATCAAATAGATGGACTGACACAGTGGCTGCAAAAATGGACTTAAACGTAATAAAGGTCATGTGCATGGCACAGTGTCAGGGAATGTTTTGTTCTACTGTACCTAGGGGTTGCTATGAATTGGATCTGACTTAAGGGCACCTAACAACAACAAGGGTCCTTATGAGGAAACAAAATATGGAAAGAGTGGGGAGAAGAGAGGAAGAAAACCAGCGAAGGAGAGATTCAACCCATGATTCAGTCTCTTACAGCCTTTTATTTTACCTTTATTTTGAAAAAAATTTTTGAGATGGGGTCCCAGTATGTTACCCACGCTGACCTTGAACTTGTGATCCTCCTGCTTCAGCCCTTCCAAGAAGCTGGAATTTCAGGTGTGTACCACCACACCCGGCTTTGTCATAGCCTTTTAAATTCTAGATTGAGGTGTTTGAAACATTGGTCATGATTTCTGCCAAGCAATCATAGCATTGTAATAGTAGCAAAATTAATAGAAAAATGTTCCTGTGAGACATGTTTAATCTAAAGTAAAAAGAGAGCTCGATGTATTTCTTTATTTTTACTTTTCTCCAGAATGTCCGTCTTCAGCTGTGAAAGCTGAAGAGCTGTGGTGCAATCTGGACATTCAGTCCCTGATGCCCTTCAGGGAGGAACCTTTCATCTCAAGTCTCAGGCTCATGGTCATTCTGTCCTTAGGATATTCTCCACTTTGGGCTCGGGGCTCTAATGAGGTTTGTGGGCTGGCTGCGTTATGCTGGAGCCCTAAATGTTCTCAAACTAACTCCTCATTCTCCCTGTTTAGGCTTTTCCTGCAAGATTCAGGGGAAGAGGGTGAGCAGCTAGATAACAGCGGAATGTATCACTGGTGCAAATCAACCCCTATCGACAAGGTGATTGTGGTAGGTGATCATGCAGCACAGCTCAAATAATACAAAGCCTCTCTCAGGGAAAGGGAGGCCCTCCTGAGAATCATAAGCACCTGCCAGTTCTCTTTGTACACTGTCAGTGCAGAAGGGAAAACACAGCTCAGGGGCCATATGAGTGGCATGCCTCGTAACCCACATGGCATTCAACAAAGACTGTGTGGGTAATAGACTGGTATTTAAAATACTTAAGTTATCTTCAACTACCACCTCCTTTTTTGAATAGTTTTACTGACTCAATTATTAAGAATAATGCTGTACTGAAACTTGGAGATTTTGCTGGTAAATCTAATCTAAATTCACCAGAGAAGCCTATTTGCAAGGACTCTGCAGCCATCCCTTTGTTTTAAAATAAGCAAACATATGCCCAATCCATTGGTTTTAAAATTTGACATTCTGTGATGTTTTTCTTAAAGCTGACTATACCTATCTAACACATTAGCCAAAAATTTATCTCTAAAATGTTCCCTACCCCAACTCCATACAACCTGGGTAAACTTTTACAGATGTTATAAATTCTGTCCCTCACTTTCACCTCGATGAGACAGATGAACTCAGTTCACTGAAACAGCAGCAGCAAAGATGTATCCTAATCCAGGCTCTGACTCCTGCTTTCTGGATCTCCATCTATTCTCATTTTCCACAGTTAAAAACTCAAGTATAATTTCCATGGTTTTCCTTATAAGAAGTCATTGGTAAATTTAACTAATGAAAATGATTGCTTGCATGCTGGATGATCCCTATATAATTTTCTCATCTATGACTAGTTAATAATTATAAATATTTTCTTGCTGAAATCAGTTTGATTCCCTTTTTTATGCACACACACATGCACATACCATTCTTGTGGTTCAGTGCCAGTGTCCTGACAGAGTATGTTCCAATTTTCTGTAGAAGCATGATCAATCATTTGATCAGAAGTATAAAATTATCAGAGCTATCATATCAACTGGAAGATTGTTAGGGCTGCTGAAACTCACCATTTGAGCCATTATGTCTTATTCTAAGCTACATAAAATAAACATCCATTGAGCAGGAAGCCAAATGTTCTCAGTGGGAGGCAAATCTTAGAAAGAAAGGTTGAGAAGTTGGGTGCAGACTGAGGCACCCAAGAGACCAAGAAAGGGAAGTAACAGATGTTTTATTAGCCCATATTTGTTAAGTAAGCAGGCAAGCTGCCATGGTAGATATTTCCTTTATGATACTTGATGTGGACTATAGTTCAGAACAACAACTGAGTCTTTTTAGAAATTTTATACATGCTAATGGCTTTGTAACTTGTGTCCCTGTGGAAGAAATGTCCAGATTGCAAAATCTCAAAGAGGCTTTGAACTTAGTTCCATTTTCAGAAGGGTCAAATGGAAGTATGTAATTTAGGTTACTTTGAACAAATAGCAGAATCCTCCTCTCCCCCCCCCCCAAAGCCACCATCTTTCTTAATTGGGAGACAGTTTTGCCACAGTTGATTGGAGAAATTACCTCTCTAATCCTACCCATGAACACACTCCACATCCATCTTGTTTCTAATTGTTTAATTCTTCTCAAAAGAGCAATTGTTGGATCTCAGGCATGTTACATTAAAAACCATTAGAGGCTTCATTATTCAAGTTAAAACTTATCAGATTAACTATAGACAATTATTTAATAGATTTGGTTAAGACTCATATCATTCTAGGAAGCTATTCAGACAAGTAGCTTTATTTCCTCTCACAAGGAAATCCCTCTTAGAAAGAGTATTTCCCAATATTTGCTAATTTGATCAACTCAACAGCACCTCACAACAATTGTGAAGATTCAGATGTTGCTTATTTACCCTGCTAGATTTTATCAAGACCTATTTTGTAGAAGCTGGTAATTTACCCCAGAAAAGGACAGGCATAAAGAATGATATAGCCATTTGGAATATTCTGAATCTTGGTATGCTGAGGACTGTAGAACACACTCATGCAAATACACTTAACATATTCTCTCCCAGTTTCCAAGCATCTTCCTTTGAAAATCTAGGCATTCAAGAACATTTGGATTAACAGTTATTGAATGAATGTTAATTAGTCAAGTACCATACTTTCAATATGTTATTTAATTTCAAGTAATTAAAGTTTCTTCTTTTAAACATTTTAACCATAAAGAAACTGAGGATGGGGAAGGTCAGAGTAATTTGTTCATTCACATAGTTAAGGAAAAGCCAGAACACAAAGTCAAGTCTTATGGCCCTACATCCAGTGCCTTTTCAGTAATCTCAATGCTGTAAGAGAGGCTCATTCCGGGAAAGAAACCAGACATAGGATTGATATAAGTTTCCTACAAAGATATGTTCTTCAGTTACCTTTACTGTTTTTATGAATCTTTGTGAATGTGGAGAAATCCAAATCTAACTATGTCTCATGTGCATTATTTTGTTTCTAACTTTGAAATATGGAGGCATCATTAACAATTGGCAGTGCTAATAATAGCATGAGATATATTCAAGTGTTTTGGGATCAAATGGAAATTTTATAACTTTCCCATTGCTTTTGTGCTCTTTGCCTGAGGACTTTCCTTCACTTGGGAAAGAGTTCATTCACCTGGTTCAGGGTATGAAACTCAAATGTTTAACCATTCTCGACAGGGGAAAAGGCAATTTCATATGGTTCCCACAACTGTATGAAAACCCACTGAAAACTGCAATATCATGTATGACTTAATATTGTTTTCAGGGCTCTCTGGAAGACATACATTTAGCAATGGACTTTGGAATGCCTCAGGCTTTCACTTATTCAAACTAGAGCAAAGGTTCCCAACCTCCAAGAACACAAACTGAGACTGGTGTGAGTGGTGAGGGAGCAAGCAAAGTGTCATCCGTGTTCACACAATAAATATAATGCCCCTGAATCATTCCAAACCATCCCCTGCCACCAATCTGTGGAAAACTTTTCTTCTACTGTACAGGTCACTGGTGCCAAAAAGTTTGGGGACCTTTGTACTATAGCACATGCAAGACTAAAAAAATGCAATGAAAATCAAGAAACATTTCCCCCACTTGATCCCAATGCTTTCCTACCCTGAATAATGACGCTAATTTGACTTTTAGTTGATTCACTTCAAGCAAACTGTTGTTGTTGTTAGATGCCGTTAATTCAGGTCTGACTCACAGTAACCCTGTGCACAACAGATGAAATACTCCCGGACACTGTGCCATGCCCTGCACTATTGTTGGTGCTTGTCTTCTATACATAGGGTTTTCAATGTCAGATTGTTTCAGGAGTGGGCTGCCAGGTCCTTCTCCCCAGCGTATAGCACCTGATATTCCCAGGCAGTCTCCCATCCAAGAACTAACCAGGCTGGTCCTGCTTAGCTTCCAAGATCAGGCAGAATCAGAAGTCAGGGTGCTGTGACTGCAGAACTTCAGGCTAATAGAAAATTTAAAATTAATTAATTAGTTAATTAAAATAAATAAAATAATAAATTCCAGAAAAGATCAAAGCTATCACTGTACCACTTATATAGAAGTTCGATTTTTTATAAGAAATTTAACAAATTCTATTAACCTTATGGAAGCACTGCTCTGGATGTAACTAGAAGAGGCAATGTAGGAGTAAGGAGACCTCTTTGAGGGACTCTCATATTTATAGAAATGACCCAAATCTCTTGTGCTTATCCTCAGAAACGAGGTGACAGGTCAAAACCTGAGTTTCGGAATCACATTGTAGCATGTATCTTTGGAGATGCCCACTCAGCCCTCATGGGGCTTCGGAACTTTGTGATGCCCCTGAGAGCCAGCAACTACACCCGGCAGGAGCTGAAGGACATTGTGTTCATTGGGTCTCTGGATTACATGCAGAGAGAATGGAGGTTTCTCCGGAATTTTCCCCAGCTGTACGTCATGCCTGTAAGCATCACATAAGGATAATGATAATAATATTAATAGTACTAGTATTAATAATAACAATAGTTTGCAGTTATATAATTCATGTTGTTGTTGTTGTTGTTGTTGTTGTTGTTGTTAGTTGCTGTTGAGTAGGTGTCCAACTTATAGTGACCTCATGTACAATAGACAAAACACTTAAAATGCTTCTCTACTGTTCAGGGTGTTCTCAGTGGCAGTTTTGTGGGACTGGGCTGCCAGGTTCTTCTCCCAAGCCTATAGCACCTGGTATTCCCAGGTGGTTTCCCATCCAAGTAGTAACCAGGACTGACCCTGCTTAGCTTCTGAGATTTGACAGGATGAGATTCCACAGTGGTACGGCTGGAGGCATATAACGTGTTGTTGTTGTTTGGTGCTGTCAAGTCGTGTCCAACTCATAGTGACCCTCATAGGGTTTCAATGGCTGATTGTTCCAAAATTGTCTCGGGAGTGGATTGCCATGTCCTTCTCCCATGTTTGTGGTGCTGGGAATTGAACCCAGGACTTCAGAGAGTACAGAGCAGTGCTCTACCAACTGAGCTAAATCCTAGCCCCATATAATGCACACTGGGTGCCAAAAATTGTTCTAAACATTTTACTTATGTCAATTCTCTTATTTCCTCAAAATAATCCTGGGCAATAGATATTAGAGATATTGAACTTTAGATATAGAAACTGTTAAGTAAATTGCCCAAGATTACAGCAGGTTAATGACAAAATAGGATTTAAATCTAGACATTATGGCTCCTAAGTTTACGCTCAAAACTCCATGTTTTATGGTCTTTATACTAATGAGAGTTTCTCTGAAGTTCTGTGTCTGAATCTAACTTACCGACTAAATCTAAGTTATACTGGCAGCCCTTTGTGCTCTTTCTCATCTTTTGGGGAGACATAAGGAACACATAGCACTATATGGTCCTTTACAGGTGGACAAAGAGGAGGAATTGGGTTTTCCTTTTTGAGAAATGGATCTTCTATTGTTTGGATGTCTCTCTCAAAACTCATGTTGAAATTTAGTTACCATGATAACAGTGTTGAGAGATGGGATCTTATAGCAGTGATGAAGTCATGAGAGCTCTGGCCCCATGAATGGATTAATGCTGTTATCATGGGAGGGGGTTAATTATTTCCAGAGTGGGTTCCTGATAGAAGATACAATTTGATTCCATCTTTTTGCTTGTGTGTTTAATCTCTTGCCCTGTGATATACTCCACCCTGTTAAGATGTAAGAAAGCCTTTCTCAGATGCAATCCTTTAATCTTGGACTTCCTAGACTCCAAAACTATGAGAAACAAATTTTTTTTCTTCATAAATTGTCCAGTCTGTCATATTCTGTCACAGCAGCAGAAAAACAGGCTAAGACACGATCCATTATGCATATGTCCTATTGTAGTTGCAATTATTTTTGCATTTAACTTTCATAGGTCTGGATCCCAATCTTGCTACCATTTCTGGGGATAAAAATCCCATTATGTGCACTGTCAAAGGCACTAAATCATTTGAATTTTCATGAAATCATGCTGTCAATATGTAAGAAATATCTTCCAAACTTCAAAAGTGAGTCTCTCAAGAAGCAAGTTGCATTTGCTTTTCTAAAAGTCATAATAAAGTTTTCCTCTTCTATCTTCCCTTGCATTGGCCCACACAAAGGAACATAAAAAAAAATGACCTGAAGTCTCCAAATCCACTTAGTGTTGGAAATTGCCAATCTTCCTAAAGGTGGGACCAGATCTATTCCTATTTATCCACCAAAGGAAAGAACCAAGTGTCGGATGGCTAGTTACTCTGGAAAATACCAGCGAAGTGGGCTACTAGTGAGACTGTGAGGACACAAAATTAGCCTGTAGCTCCACAACCTCTCCTTTCTCTCAATGTTTTTGTCATCACTGTTACCCTTACTCCACCTCTCTTCTCTCACTTGAATCATCAGAATGGATTTATGCCCCTCCTACCCCACCTTCCTTTGCCTCATCCAAACTTGCTCTCTAAGAAGTATCTGTGAAATCTACTCACAAGAAGATACTAATCGTTGATAAAGATGAATGTGTCAGGTATCAGGTAGCTAAGTATTAAATCAAGGCAGTAGAAACTGCAGAGACTTTAGCTTGAAAATCACATCACCCACAAAAAGCCACCACCACCTGACAAGTTCCCTTTGCAATCTCGGTTTTCGCTTCTTAGGGATCTGCATTTTACTCTGGAGACCTGCATGCGATCAACATAGAGGACTGTTCCATGTGCACTATCTTAGCACCCCCATCCAAGCTAACGAGCACCCACACTCTGGTGGACATGGAGACCATCATGGCCACCCTCAACATCGGTTCACTGCGGATCAGCCCTCCTTCCCAGACGCCTCCAGCACCAGGTTAGAACAACACCCCCATAGGAAATATTGGGGAGGTAGAACAAGAAAACATGATGAACTCTTCCCTGAAGTGTATTAAATAGGAGGAGGAAGAGAGGTTGGGCCAGACCTCCTCCAATATCCCTTCCAACTCTGACAATACCATAATAGGAGTAGCCTACAGTTATTTCCTCTGGAATTCCAAGTCCAATAAAACCCAATAGCCATGTTCTAAATGGAACACACGTGACACTGTTTTCCCATTTTAAAGAAAAACCACAAAATCGTAAGTGTTACTCTTTTTATTGTTATTAATCTGATATCTTTGAATACAGCAACTAGTATATTATCATAATTAATAAGAGCTAAAATTGTTATTAGTCAATTCTTATTGCCTCTCATAGATATTCAAGTTACAATTCTTATTTCATGGTTGAGACAATGAACTGCAATTATGTTTTACTGCTCAAGATGCTTTCAATATATGTTTTAGAATATTATCTCAAAGGTCCCTTCAAATTTCTATAAATCAAGAATGTCCTAATTTCATTTCAAATCAGAATATATTTCAAATTAGATATAGAGAGAAGCGGAGATCTATTCAAGACAGAGATCCTGTCTTTTCCTCCTTTGGATCCTTCTCAGCATTTGATTTAATCTGTCACTTAGATGCCTAACAAGTACCTATTGAATTTTAGTAAATAACCCAGAGAGCTAGACTCCCAGGGAGCTTTCAAATATTTCACTGTGTCCAAAAGCACCTGAAGTTAATCTCCACTACAAAATTCTGTTTTTCTTTCCCCCTACCAAATGGGAAAAGGCTTACACATTAGTTTGTTTCTAAAAGTTGCCTACCAGCCACTCAACCTTGTATGAAAGTACTCATACTGAAGAATGTTCTAAATCAAAAACAGATTTTCAATTCAAGACATAAAAGTAAACCATGACTGGAATCCTATGAACCCACCAGTTCCCTTGGGGTGGTTTGTCTTTTTTATCAAGATCGAGTACTGGGTCCTCAAGCCACTTGGCTGCTTACCACAGCTAATCCACCTTGCATGGCACTCAGAGAAGTCAGATGTCAATGGCATTGCAAGGCTCTCTGTAACTATGTCTGTGAATAAAAATGTCCATGAGTCAAATCGGGAAACCAAAAAAACTCTCTTTGGTGCTGGTGTTGGGCCGGACAATGCTGTGTTTTTAGGTCAAAGGAATAATGGAGTCATCTAATCTTTGGCGGGTGACCTGAGCCAGCAACTCAAGATATCTCAGTAAGCAACCAAGCCCAGCTCAGCATTCAGGGTTTTGCGAAGCAGAACTAACAATAAAGTGTTTCCCAAATATCCAAGTGGCATGAAAAGCTTAACTAAGGATGGGTGAGCCCTGCTTCTGCCAAGCAAATCTGAAGACCCATAAACGTATACTGTTGTATTCTGCCAAAGAATCCTTTGCTTAGCAACTATGGTCACTCAAGTTCACACATGATTTGTGCGTGTGTATGTGTATATACATGCATACACATGCTTGCAACTCTACAATTAGAAAAGAATACTTTTTTTTTTTTTTTGGAGTACTCAGGAATCAAACCTGGGGCCAAGTGTTCTACCACTGAGTTGCACCTCCAGCCCCTTTTTATTTTTATTTTTATTTTGAGATAGGGTCTCAATAAGTTGTGAAGGCTGCCTCTGGCCTCAAACTTGAAATCCTCCTGCTTCCTCCTCCAGAGTCGCTGGGATTACAGGCTTGCCCTATGGCACCCAGTCAAAAAAGAATACTTTAAAGAAGTCAGGTAGGTGGCACATGCCTGTGATCTCAACTCTCAGGAGGCTGAGGAGGGAGGATTTCTGTAATTTCAAAGCCAGCCTGTGCCACATAACAAGTTTCAGGCCAGGCAAGGCTACATAGTAAGACCTTGTCTTAACAAAAACCAAGAAAACAAAATACTTTAAAGGCAGTGTCATTCACATAGAAATGAAAATATGCATATAATATAAGCCTGGTATAAGGTGGCTCCACAATTGTCCATCCAGTTCAAAATGAGGATGAGTAGCTCTTAGTAGTACTATTTTCTAATCTCACCTCTTTTATAGGCTAGAAAGATACACACCTGTATTTTTAATTGTGCTTTCCTTGTATCTGGTGATTTTCATCCTTTTGTCTATTAATTCCACAAAAAGATACTGATTTTGTATGATGTGTCAGGTCCTCTGTTACAGGCTGGTAAGAGGAAGAGAAAATAAGCAATGTAAAAGTATTTGTATCATCATGAAATATGAAGGGGCACTTTCCTCAGTGATAAAAAGGAAAGTGTGGGGAAGAATATACCATGTAGGTTGTGTGCCATTTCTTGTATGGATGAGGTCATACTTGTCTGTGAGACTAAGAAATATAGGCCCATATGGGCTCTAACAACCCACCTAACAAAGGTCATCCAGTGTGCTCATCAGGAGACACATGAATAATTACTCAGACATTTCACCAATTATTCTGGCATTTTAAGAGTCAATCGAAGGTTTGTATGTAGAAACCCTCAGTTGTCAAAGGAGCCTATCTGGCCCTCTCCATCATTCTTCCCATTTCTCATTCACACTCCTCTTTCCCCCTACCAAATGGGAAAAGGCTTATACATTAGTCTGTTTCTAAAAGTTGCACTACACTGAAGAGGTGGAAACTCTCACTTCCAAAACCTGAAAGTGTAATGGATTGTGCAGGGCTCTCAGGCAGTAGAAAACACCTTCCCCAGTGAACACCAAAACACATCTAGCTGGTGGGCTGCTTTCCTTCCCTTTCCCCAACTTCTCAGCCAAGTGCAGTTTTGCCCCTGAGATCATCTGACAGTGTCTGGAGACAGCTTTGCTTGTCCCAACATGGGGGGATGCTATCAGCACCTACCTGGTAGAAATCTGAAATTCTGCAGAGTGAGGACTCTCAAATGGTCGGTAAGAATACCAGGTTCCCTGGCCATGTCCACTGGAAACCTAAAGCTTTTCCAGTAATCCTCTAATTACTGCCCTGTCACATCACAAGGAGAACAGGTTGGCAAGCCTAGGTACTGAACTAAATAATCTGTGGCATAATCTAAACATATAACAGTAATTAAGTCTGACAACTTAATATGCTACTGAAATTTAAATATACAGTAGTAATCTACAATTAAGCAATCTTCTATAATAGCACCCTGCCAGCCTGGAAGATTTCAGGTATAATGCTATATACTATTAGGCAGCAAAAATATTGACATTAGTAAAATGTACCCAGGCTATGATCTGACACTTATTCAAATTAACCATTACTCTATGAAGAAAGACAGAGTTAAGGCAGAAATTCAGTTGCTGTCCTTTGTCAGCATCAGGAACAGATGTTTATGCAGCCACTTCAGCTGGGTTTTTCTAGGCATAATTGGAACATTTGACTCTGAAATTTAGGTATTCCAAATCCTTCCTTAGCAGGACACTGGAATCAGAAAGTAGGATTCAAAGGAGAAATTTTCCCCTTGGAGAGGTCTCCCCTTTGAAGGAATCTGATTTCAGTATTTTACTAAAAATGTCAGTCACACCTTTTGTACTTTAATAGAGGGACAAAGTGATACCCTGAAGAGGGTGGGAGATTTGAAGTAGGTGCTGATCATGATGTAAAACCCATCCACCAGCTACAAGCCACAGGATCTTGGCCAAAGTATGTAAATGCTTTCCTCACCTTCCAGGGTGATCTAAATACATTCAAATCTCAGATGGGACAGTTAGGTAATTCTTAACCTGCTGACAATATCCACTGATCACGAGTCCCAGAGAAATCATTGACAAATATTTGTCAGATAATCTCAGTCGCCTGCTTGAAACTCTAATGTTGACCGACAGCAACCACAGGGAAATTGTATACAATCTTGCAGGCCAACAGGGAGTGTGAATTTTCTCCTAACTGATCCTTTTCATGCTGACTCTCCCCTGCCCTAGGACCCTGACTATACCCCTTGCCCTTTCTCACCTCTCAGTGCTCCCTTCCAAAGGTTTCAATGTCAGAAATGCCTCTCTTTGGGCCCTGTATCCTTATCTCCTCCACCTCAATGACTTCTCCCTAAAGTTTGTGGGATTTTTGTGGTACTCATCACTATCTGGAAATATTTTGTATTTGCAACATGTGACATGTAACTGGGGCAGGGACTGTCCACAGTTCTAGAGTGAAATAGATACTTTTTAAGTGTTTGAGAAAGGAAAGGAGGGAGGAAGGTAGTGAGGAAAGAAAGACGGAAGGAAGAAAGGAAAGGAGGAAGAAAAGAAGGGAGAGAGGGAAGGAGGGGCACATAAACCAGATAAAACATCTTACACATTCTGGGTATAAAGCAGAATCTCAATTCCTTCAAGCCTTCCAGTATTATGGAAATTGCACTTTTTTTTGAAAAAGAAGAAGAGTATAATGTATTCAGATCCCATTAAGAGTAAGATTTACCTCTACCAACCGATGTATGAATTATACCATCTGGGCGGAGTCAGTTATTCCTCTGGAATTTCCTTTCCTCACCCAAAACTAAAGGGTTCTAGGAAACTCCTGAGGTCAATGCTGGTTCTAGTAAAGCAAATGTGTTGGGCTCTTCATGTGGGACCTCTCTATCCTAAACCAATGGCTCAGAATCCCAGTGAATGTCAGAGGTATGTTCTGCTTTCTTGTTTATGAACACAAAGTGGTCCTTTTACTGAATACTTTTTGAAGGGATAGAGGAGGTTTAAATGCTATGTTGTCCATAGCATTTCCTCTGGGAAATAGTTTTCCTTTGGATTTCCTCTTTCTCCGTGTCTGCCCCAGTGGCTAGATTCCACCTCGCCGTCCCTTCATCTGTTGCTCAGGTGGCCTTACCTGCATTCAGTCCCCATCTCTCTCTCTCCTTCCCTATGAACCACCTAGCTCAGTAAACAAAGGATCCTATCCATGTTTCATCCTCTTCAAAAGCAGTGGGGAATCTTAATTACAAGTCCACCTCTTTCCCTGTTACAGAGCATACTCAGTCAGAAAAGTTCAAGAAAAGGAACTTACACTTTTAAAGGATCAGTTATGATGAAATCATTGTGTTTTCTTAGAAAACTGCACTCTAGCTTCCCATTTCTCTCTTGCTTTTTCTTTCCTTGCATTTTTAGTTTAACTCGGAGACCAAAAACTCTGGTGTCATGCTTTTTTCAAGAGCTCCTCATAATTCCCTGCAGGACAGACTGTGTTTCAGGCCAGGCTGTGTACCAGTCCACTTGTGGAACTGAAGCTCCCAGAGGAGAGTGAAGAGCCTCATTTCATTAGGCAGGAGGAAAATTGCCTGTAAATTGAGCACAGAGATTTAGGCCCCCAAGTCACATCTCATCTCAGTCTTTACAGAACCCTAAGACAAGTCGAGGTAGGGTTCTCAGAGGGGTGGCAGCCACTTCTGTGGGGAAGATGACATAAGCAAGTCCATCCACCTAGAGAGCATCTCGAAGAGGCAGATTATACCAGGAGCCAAAAGCCTGTTGTCGTGTCTTCAAAAGCACGAGTGGAGCAGCAGCAGCAGCTTCTTAATAGTTTCATAAAGGTTTTATAAGCAAATTAATGTGATTAGAGGCACTGCCTGGCTAGAGAATAATCACGTCTTAGCTATGATGCCGGTAAGCAACTGCTAGGAGAGTTTGGCCTTGTTTCTAACTCACTTAAAGTGCCATTTAAAAGACACACACACACACACACACGATCACACCTCCCCTCTCAAAAGAAGACACTGAGGTGACTCAGACACCGTCGGTCCTCTGGGTCCATGGGATCTACATCTGGGGATTCACCCCAACCCCACATAGAAGATATTCAGAAAAACCTACATCTATACTAAGCACAGCTACAGCCATCATTCTCTAAACAATAACAGCTATTTGCCTAGCATTTGCATTATATTAGGTATTATAGGCAATTTGGAGATAATTGAAAGTGTATGGGAGAATATGATGAAGTTATATGCAAATACTGTACCATTTTATAAGACAGGACTCGAGAATCCAAGGATTTTGGTATCCATGAGGGTTCTTGGAATACCCAGGCTGAGTGGGACTTATACCTAACTAGATAAGTAGATCTCTTCATCCTAGAAACACAAGTCTCAGAATATATGAAAGGATGACTGCAATATATATGTTGTTATAGTTATTACCTGTCAGCAAGTTGGGATATATATATATATGTATATACACATATATATGTGTATATATATATATATATATATATGTATATACACATATATATGTATATACACATATACATGTATATATATACACACATATATATGATATATGTGTATATATAAACATATATATATATATATATATATATATATATATATATATAAAAAACACATTTGCTGTTGCTGGGTGCTGTCGAGTCATATCCGACTCATAGTGACCCTGTTAGGGTTTTCAATGGCTGATTGTTTCAAAATTGCTTCCAGAGTGGATTTCCATGTCCTTCTCCCGTTTTTGAAGTGCTGGTGATCAAACTCAGGGCTTCAGAGACCACAAAGTGGCACTCTATCAGTTGAACTAAACCCTATCCCATGTATATGTATTTAAATATGGAAAAGGATACAGGATTTGGACTAGAGTGACTGCTGAGATAAAGCACAATGTCACATAGTGTCCTTGAACCTCTTGATCAAATTTTATAAGCCACTTTGTTTGCATTTGTCATCTCTTTTCTTCATTTATGTCTGTCTGCTTATGTGATTTCAGATGAATTTAATGAATATTATATGAAAACAAAATACCGACGAATCCCCATCCTCACTGAACTGAGTAAGTTGTGTTTGGAGGGCAAAATCCAAGGGACAGATCTTTATGATGCATAATTGATGTCCTAAGATTCTTTTTAGAATCCATAGTCAAAGGACTAAGGAACCAAAACGGGGCCCAGAAAGCTTTAAGTGCTTGGCTAGATGTCACTCGGAGCTTTTATCTGACGAGTGACTTCATCCCGAGGAGCCTGTTCTATCTGGGTGTCAGGGTGCAGGAATAATGTTCGCCTTCTCCACTCTCTGGCAACCAGAAGAGGGAAGGAGAACACCAACTGGCTCAGTCCTGCTCGGAAGGAGGGTGCATGAGTTTGGAAACTGCTAGGAAGGCTCTACCTATACTAATCTATCTACCCACAGGGAGATTGGACCAGGCAGTTCCTTTCTGATGGCCATACCAGGGCCAGGACTAGACTGACACAGATGAGGCATGCAAGGTACACACTTTGAGGAGGTGCTCACTCTTAGGGTCCTTAAGTTTATACCCTATGAGTCTCCCTTGCATCTTCTTAAACACAGCCCTGACTGATGTACTTCTAAAATGAAAATATTACCCTTTGGGAGAACAGCAGAATAAGCTGTTGTAACTTGCAAATACCTATGGAAAATGAACATATATGAAAAGTTCCTAGATGTGATGAGCTCTGGGAGCAGGAAGCAGGGTGGCAGAAGTCAGGGAAGGGGGCATGTGTGCCTTTGGGGGGTATTGGCCAGATTAACTACTGAGAAGAATTGAGGAAAGAAGGGGAAGATGTGAGAGAGAGGAGAATGATGCTTTTAACACAGACTGAACCATTTCAAAGATCATCTCTAAAGCTAGTTTGGGGAATGGGATATGACCTGACTCTGTAATATAGCAAAATGCTTAATGAGTATTTTGTGATTTAGAATACCCAGGCTGAGTGGGACTTATACCAAACTAGATAAACTGATGTCTTCATCCTAGAAACACAACAGGGGACTTAGAGAGGAATCAGCATGTCTCTCCTCTATGATATTAGGGAGTGACAGGGCCACAGAGACACCTTGTCGCCCTGGATCCGGGGGCTGAGGATCTTCAAATTCAGCTTTGAGCATCCCAAGTAATTAGGTCCCAACTGCTACCTGCCAGCCTATTTGTAGTTACCTGGATGCTATTGGTGCCAGATTTGTTTATATTTTATTTTTCCCCCTTCTGGACCATCTTTCACTTCATCTAACTTCTAAAATGGAAATACTCCTTGGAAGGATAACAGAATGAGCTGTTACCACTTGCATACACTAAGTACGTGAATTAGAGTTTAAAATGATTGAGAGGAGATTAGCCAGCTTCATACCATACCAGAGGTGTGTCTGGTCACTCTCCAGGGACTTTCAGTCTTTGTTTAGCTGAAGACTTTCTGGCACCAGCAACCCATGTCAAATTAGCTAAAAAGAAGTCACCTGCCAGCTCACTCAATTTCTTGTTCTTTGTCTGGCTAGGAAAGGTCATCCTGACACAGGAGCTGCCAGTCTGGCTGCCAGCACTTCGGAGCTAATATACAGGGTCCTGAAGGAAAGTAGATAGAAAAGCTGGGGCCCCTGGCTTAAATGACACAGCAAGATTTGGACAATGGCCTGGGTGTATCATGAGGTCTGACGATGCAAGGAGAGGGAAGTGGGAGTGCCTAGGAGATATGGGTTGGTATTTGTCATGCCCTGCTCATCTCTTATAAAAATATTGCTGTTTTTGGAAGAAAATGATTTACTAATACCTCAAGTATGTCACTTCCTCTTGACTTACTGTGGAAAAATTTAAGAATTTAAGAATAATCCAATCTGAGTAAAGAGTGTATTCTGCAATGGTTGTCCAGTGGATTTGATTTGATCTGTATCAAGAACTATAATGCTAAGAACCATGAAGGGTCCAAGACTTTATCCTATCTGAAACTAACAAGTTAGCCTCCCACAATCTCATAGGTGCTGGGAGAAGACCTCTGGGTGAGAGATTT
>VMDO01004293.1:0-127779 GCA_007922755.1 Pedetes capensis | reverse complement strand
AAGTTGATGGTCTGATCCACAGTCAGCACCTGGTCTTGTTTTGACATTTTGTACAGAGCTTTTCCATCGTCTCTTTGCACATATGTAGTCAATTTGATTTCTGTATGTTCCATCTGGTGAAGTCCATGTGTATAGTCTCCGTTTATGATGTTGAAAAAATGTATTTGCAATGAAAAGGTCATTGGTCCCACAAAATTCTATCATGCGATCTCCAACTTATTTCTGTCACCAAGACCATATTTTCCAACTACTGGGCCTTCTTCTTTGTTTCCCACCTTTGCATTCCAGTCACCAGTGATTATCAGTATGTCTTGATTGCATGTTTGATCTATTTCAGATTGCAGAAGCTGATAGAAGGCTTCCCTTTCTTCATTTGTGGCCTTGGTGGTGGGTGCATAAATTTGAATAATAGTCATATTAACTGGCCTTCCTTGTAGGCGTATGGATATTATTCTATCACTGACAACATTGTATTTCATGACCGATCTTGAAATGTCTTTTTTGATGATGAATGCAACCCCATTTCTCTTTAGTTTATCATTCCCGCATAGTAGACCATATGACTGTCTGACTCAAAATGGCCAATGCCGGTCCATTTTAGCTCACTGATGCCTAGAATGTCAATGTTTATGCGATCCATTTCTCTTTTAACGATTTCTAATTTGCCTAGATTCATACTACGTACATTCCATGTTCCAATTATCAATGGATGTTTACAGTTGTTTCTCCTCATTTTGAGTCGTGTCACATCATCATGTTGAGCACCCTGGGATTTTACTCCATTTCCCTCATCACGGTAGACTCTACTTGGAGGAGGCAACTCTTCCCCAGTAGTCTTTTGAGTGCCTTCCAACCTGGGGGCCTCATTTTCAGGCACTATATCTGACAGTGTTTCTTCGCTATCCATAGGGTTTTCAATGGCTAGTTGTTTCAGGAGTGGCTCGCCAGGTCTTACTCCCTAGTCTGTCTTAGTCTGGAAGCTCAGCTGAAAACCTGTCCACCTTAGGTAACCTTGCTCATGTCTAAGGTTATAGTGGCAGAGCTCTCAGCCTCATGGCAACACGCAAGCCCCCACGGCAAACTGACAGACATGTGGGGGCTCTGATGGTAAAGTAATTAATACGAGGATGCATATATAGCATAAGAAAAAGAGAAGGAGAATAGAAAGAGGGAAGAGAGTAAAACAAGGAAGGAAGCAAATAAAAATTAAAAAAAAAAAAAAAAAACTCACGCACACACGCTCCCACCCACGTATAAAATCGCTTATAGTCAGGTGCGGTGGTATACACCTGCATTTCCAGCACCTTGGGGGCGAAGGCAGGAGGCTCGCAAGCCCAAGATCACAGGCAGCCTGCGCAACCCAGAGAGACCCTGTGTCAAAAAGTAAAAATATGGGCTGGGGGCGCAGCGTGGTGGTCCAGCACCTACAAAGCGAATAGGCGCAAGACCCTGGTTTCATACCCCCATACAAAACAACAAAATCAAAAAACAACAAAAAAACCAAACCAAACCGAAACAAAACAAAAACCCCATGAAACAAACAAACAAAAAATCAAAACAAAAACAAAACAAAACCATGCATACACGCTCACACACACTTATTAAACACTTCTAGTCAGGTGCGGTGGTGCACGCCTGCAATCCTAGTGGCTTGGGGGGCGGAGACAGGAGGACCACAAGCCCGAGATCAGAGGCAGTCTGTGCAACCCAGTAAGCCCCTGTCTCAAAAAGTAAAAAATATGGGCTGGGGGCGCAGCACAGCTTTCCGCTCACTTAGGAGACCACTTGGGAGAACCAAATCCTCTTGTGGGTGGGATGATATTCAACCCCCCCAGAGAGAGTCTGTAGTAGGTCTGCCATGCATAGCAATTGGCTAGAAACTGTTCTTATTGTGTCTAATTGTCCCGCAAGACTCTGCCAGAAAGGAGCACTCTGTCCGCGTGGTGCTCAGCCTCCTCCGCAGACCTCACCTTTCTCCACAGTGCGGTGGGATGACTTAGTATCCCCTCTGGTGTATCTGGGGTCCAGGCATATGTGTGCCCATATGTCTGTGGAGATTGCGTCTGCATGACTGTCCCGCCACAACAGGAGAGAGGGAGCCACGTTTCAGCTCTGGATGTGTACTGCTGGCACTTGCAAAGTAGGATATTGGTATTTAAAGGAGTACTGGTGATGGAAAGATGTGTATACACTTGTATACACATACAAACACACACACGCATATGTGATCTGTTCATTTCATAGATGACATGTTAGCCCAGAGATTTTCTTTTCTTTTCTTTTTGTCGGTACTATTGAATTGGACCCAGGCCTCACGCATGCTTTTGCAGGTGCTTTACCACTGAGCTGCACCCCTAGCCCCACTGTTTGTTTGTTTGTTTGTTTGAGACAGGGCTGTCTCTGTCCTAGAATTTACGATCTTCTCTCCTCAGTCTCCCAAGTTGCTGGAATTACAGACATGCACTGAACCTGGCTAGCAAAGAGATTTTCAATGTTGGAGAAGGAACTAGAACCTAAGTTCTCAGATTTGCATCACAGGAACCTACCAGAAAGTAACATCAAGCATGCCTCTTTCCTTCCACCTTCTCTTGTAAAACTCATTAATCTGAATGCATAATTCTCTAGGAAGGTTCTAAAACTGGCAAATGCTTTTTGCACACATTGCTATATTTATGCCACATAGTCATTCATTTAACCCAACTCACTGTGAGACAGGACTCAATTAAGGAGGATGGTGAACTTAACTAATAGACCTTTTCATATGCATTTCTTTGAAACATCCTTCTATTATTGTGACCCTCTACACCCACCTACTGAAGCCATGCCAATATATTCCCTGACAAGACCTCCGATTTCTCTCTTCTGCCCCATTCCTACTATCTCACCACTACTCAGGGCCTACAGACAAGTCTCCTCACCATCTCTTCTTTTCTAATCCCACCTCCCTGGTCAATTTAGTATGTTTTTCTTCTCTGTAAAAAAGTAATACCTAGCTGCATGCAGTGGCACATGTCTGTAATCATAGCAACTCAGGAGGCGGAGGCAAGAGGATTGTGAATCTGAGGCCAGAGGCAGCCTGCAAAACTTAATGAGACCCTGATTCAAAATTTTTAAAAAATTAATAAGTGGGCTAGGAGTCCTGTTTGGGAGTAGAGCATGAGATACCTAAGGGCTAGTCATACATCTTAGTGGTAAAACACATGCTCAGCATGGGCAAGGCCCTGGGTTTGATCCCTAGCACCTCAAATAAAAATAAATAAAAAACTGGCAATTGAATGAATAAATGAAAAGAAAAGTTAGCAATATTTGAAATTGATACCACTACCAAAACAATTTACAGAAATTATCTTAAAAATGCTCCCTTCTAAAGGATATAAAATCTGAAAAAAATTATAACTTTTACTATTTTTCTATCCTTTTTGTACTTATTTACATTATAATGCCATACTTTATAAGGAAACTAATAACTGTTCCAAGTGGTTAAGTCTAAGAGAACTACTGTATTTCCATGAAATGGTACCATCAGCCTCAACTAACAAGGAAAAAAGCAGGAGGGCTTGTTTTCACTTTTCTCTTAAAAACAGAAAGCAAGGTGGATCCCACTGATTATAGAAAAGATCAGTGTGCCTACACACTGCTCTTTACCACTTTAAAGAAAAGACAAAGCAAGTAGCAGCATCTTCATTGGGTGCTAGGGCTCCCAGAACTTCCTTCACAGCTGTGGGTTAGGCTTTCCTCATCTGTTTACCAGGTCTTCAGAAAGTAAGAAAACAGGTACCACTCCTTCCTGCTACTAACCTTTCTGCCAGTTTTTCCAGTTAGGAGAAAGATAAAGTTGGTATATCTAAACAGAGTTAATTCCTGCATTTCTCTTTCAACCCCAAGCCTTCCCCCTTCCTCTCAACAACAATTTTTTTTGAAGCTGGAGATAAGTATAACTTCATCTACATATAAATATATTTTAGTGATGCCTGAAATAGTTACAGATGCACTCAGAAAGATGGTCTATGCTGTCTGTACGCCTTTCCACTCAACACTTCCATAATCGATACACTACTGTTCTTGAGAGATGTATATTATTATCATCTTTATTATTTGAGATGGGGTCTCTCCATGTTGCCCAGGGTGGCTATGAACTCTTTGGGCTCAGGCCATTGTCCTCCCTAAGCCTGGGGCTATAGGCATGTGTCACCATACCCAACTTCTTGTTAGATTTATAAGCAATCTCCTATTTTCCATGTCCAATGGATCCTTTTTCACTACTTATTTTACTTGACCTTTTACTGTACCATCTCTCAGGGAAATCTCTCCATTCTTACATAGCATAACAGCTTTTTCTTCTGGTTCTCTCCTTTTCACTTTGTTTTGCTGAGTCCTGTTCTGCAGTCTCCTCTGAGCATTTTAAAGTTTTCTGGGGCTCTGTCTCTTTCACATTCTCTTCTCTCCAGAGCCTTTTTCCTTGAGGAATTTTATGCACATTATGTAAACTATAGTCTATGTAAAAGTCTGTGATATAGTCTTCAGTCCAGGTCTTTCTTCTGAACAATCTAACCAAGGCAGTGAAAAAGTCAGAAAGGACTAATATTCACTGAGAACTCATTCTGTATCACGTTCTTCTGGTATAGACTCATATGTATATTACATTTAATGTTCACAATAACTCAGGTCTTTATTCATATACCCAACCTATATGTCAAAAAAGTAAGTTTAGAGGAGATTAAATAAAAATCTGTCCTAAATCATAATGAAAGAGCAGAAATGTGATGTGAACTCAGGCCATATATCAAAATGCATGTTTTTTCATAATTGCACCACTTGCCTCTACTCTTGTCTCAGTTCTTACATCTTCACCTGAATCCACTCTCCATACAACCATTAGTTTTTTTCCTCAAAAACATAAATCTGATTTTGTCACCTCTGCTTTAAAATCTTTCAATGACTCACTAGCATCTATGCTCTTGGTTTTTAGACTTCAATAAGCACATGAGCCACTCACTGGAAAGCTGTTAAATTCAAACTCCAAAGTTCCACCCCCAGAAATTCAGATTCAGCAGGTTATCTTCTATACTTTGAAACATACCCAAAATTCTTAGACTACTTTACTGAGTGCATCATAATCTGGCCGGATTATCTTTCTATTCTTATCTCTGACCACTCCTATATTTGTGCCTTATGCTGTACTTCAGGGGTGGGTAAACTATGGTTCTTCTGGCAAGCCTCTTGCCTGTTTTTGTAAATAAAGTTTTACTGGAACACAGCCATGCTTGTGTCACTATATTCTGCCTCTGCCGCTTTCATGATACAATGACGGAGAGGAATACTGCAACAAAGACCATGTGGTCCAAAAATATTTACTATCCTGCCTTGTAGAGAAAGTCTGCTAACCCCTGCTCTAACTGTACAAAACTACTTATTTTCATGTGTGATATGCTTCAGTACAGGGGCTGGGATTTAGCTCAGTTGGTAGAGCGCTGCGCTGCAGTCTCTGAGGTCCTGAGTTCAATTCCCAGCACCACAAAAATGGGAGAAGGGCCTGGCAATCCACTCCCAAGGCAATCCCGAAACAGTCAGCCATTGAAAACCCTATGAGGGTCGCTATGAGTCGGATACCGACTCGACGGCACCTAACAACAACAATGCTTCAGTATAGGATATCCCATCTTTCCTGTTTGTTTGCTTTTTGTTGGGGGGTTTTGGGGGGGACTTATTTCTTATAGTTCATTGTTATTCAGTGAGCCCCTATTTGACACACCTAGACAGTTAGGCATCCATTCTTTGTGCTCCCAAAGTACTTTGCTTCTATTATTTTCATTCCTTTCCTCACTATATTGTAATTATGTTTTTGTTTTTCTGCCTTGCCCATAGAAATGAAAGCTGCTGGAGAATAATTAAAAACTTATTCATTTTTGTATCTTTGTTGCTTAGCACGGTGCCTGGTACATATAAGATGGCCTGTAAATGTTTGATGAATTAACAAATAAAGAAACAAACTTTTCTGAAAACCTTAGAGAGCAAAACATTCTGAATAAGATTATTTAAACTTAGGTTTCACCTAGTTTCTGTAGTATTAAAATTAGTCCTGGCTTCTGCACTATCTGTGGAGGTCCCTAAGTTAAAAGGAGCATAAGATCTGGAAAGGAAAGGAGGCACACTGATATCTATTGTCAGAGATTTGCTCAGCAGGTGAGCTGTCTTGTCTGTTTTATGTGAGAGCACAAAGAAGTCATTGCTAGGTAATGTAATAGTATGTTTTATGCACATCGTCTCTAATCTCTACTCCTCACCAAAACCTACAAAGAAGGTATTGGCCTCATTTAAAGAAAGGGAAGTGGAAACTCAGAAAGATTAAAAAACTTAGCTTGTTTTTCTTTCCTTCCCAACTAGCCTGATAGGACATCTATTCTAATAGATCAGTATGTGACTCTGCTACTTAGCACTTTCCCAAGGCCCCCTTCTTAGGTGCCCAATCTATCTCTTGCTCTGTTTTTTCCCAGTTGCTATTTTATGTCTGCTCTGGCAGGTTTGCTTAACTGGAACATAGTGATTATCAAAACCCAGGTCCATCAGGTCAATTTCCTTAATGTCATTCTGTTCCAATCAACAACTACTTCATGCTGTATGAGGCACACTGCTAGATGAAATTTTACACCCCTCCCACTATTCCCCTACTACTATTAGCTAGTTTTAGAAATAACCGTGTGATCTTACAGGTAAGTGAAAAAGTCCAAAATCCTATGTGCTTTTCTGAACTTGTTTGAGATTACTGGAGACTTTCAAAGACTTTATGGGAAATTAGTTTCTGGAAAATTTTTCAAAACTCTCTCCTTCTGTCTAGGAAATATCACTTCCTATTGGGAGGGGTTTGCTATTTCACAGGCAATGGGTTCCTCAAAGTGTGTGGGGCTTTCCTGTCTATCACTTTTCTCATAGCCTTCTGCATGAAGAAGAGACGCTTATGTAGGATAAAAGCTGCAGCACAGGGATGCCGGGAATTTTTTCAATCTCTTTCTGGATATATGAAACAAAAACGAGGCAGCAGCAAAATTTGCTGGTTAGGTGGAGGGAAAAAGGACATCCAACAAAGGAAAAAGCTAATCCGAGAAGTATGCCAAAGACTGTGAAAATTAAACTTTGAAAAGTATAAGGAAAGACCGATGCCTACTCGAAAAACTGCCCAATTTTAAGTATGATTCCTTAAAATAGAAATCTCAACATCCTAAAGAATCAATAAGTGAATCCTGACCATCCCTGTCTTGAAATAATACTAAACATCACTCATATGGAAAAACATAAAGACAGAAATAGGTTATACACAGATCAACTACATACAAGCATAAATTTAAGTGCATCAGATAGAAAATGTATGAGATATTAAGGTAGATTAATGAGAGGAAATTCGGTACTCTTCTTAGAGAAGGCTGTCTAGTCGAGGTTAGATTCCATACTCTGGCCAAGTAGCAACAGGAGCTTAGGAGTGTTCCAACCAACCACAGGAGAATAGCTCAGAGGTGGAGGGAACTGATTATATGAATGGGGCATTGAGTGAAGCACTCGGAGGGAAGGGGGACGCGTCAAGGGAAACAGGCCTCCTCCGGGGTGCAGCAGTTAAGCTCTGCAAGCTCCAGACGGGCTGTCAGAGGGCAAGAGAGGAGGAAAAAAAAAAAAAAAAGCACAGTAGTTTCTTCCCGTATCTCAATAGGCAGGTCAAGGACGGGGGCTGGACTCCTTGGAAAAGCTGGCAAACCAGGGTTGCTCTAAGAGTGAAAATTTTCCAGAGAGGGCCCTTCCTGGAAATTCGCAAGCCCTGTGTTTCCTGAATTCCGGGTTGGATACCGTCGGGCATTAACTGCAGAGGCGCAGGGATGTCTAAGGCAGGTGTTTCTCTGCGCTGAGCCTCAGAGGCCGAACCAGCACTTAGCGGCAAGCAGGCGGCGGCAGCAGCTACGCGTGCGAACCACAGGACTTACCTTACTGTCATCCATCTCCGCCGACGGGCCGGCCTGGCGAGGAGCGCCCTCCTCCGGCCCTTCCCCGGCTCGGCCGGCCCGGCCCCCGCCCCAGGGAAGAAGGGGATATGGTTCTGACTGCCTCGTCCTCTCGCCTAACAGTTCGCTGCCCCGAAACCACAGTCACGGGTACCAGAGACCAACTCAGGAATGGCAGAGCGGACTCTGGAGGCGGCCCAAAACGCCTCCCTGCGCCACTGCCGCCTCCTCCTCCTCCATGACGGCTCCAGGGTGTGTTTACAGACGCGGTGGAAAGCTGCCGAGACGGGAGAATGGGCGGGAGTGCCGCACGCGGAATGGCCCGTTCGGACGCCGTAGCGCCGCGGAATTCTGGGAGTTGTAGTTTTTCTTCCCTCTGTCTCTGCACGGCTGACCGGAACGGGAACTATAACGTCCACATATCCTCGCGCCAGGGGCGTTTCTTTTCCTGTGGCCTACAAGCGCCAAGGAGGCCAGCCGGGGTTGGAGACGAAACTACGTTTCCCACAGTACGCTGGGTCTGATATTTTGGTCCCCAAGTGCCTGAGGCCCAGTGGGGCAAATGAGGGCGAGTGGGGTGTAGCGGAAGCAGCCTTGAACGAGGGAGCAGGTGGTAGTATGAGAGACTGGGGAGACGCTACATAGTCTTTTTTTTTTTTTTTGTAAACATTATAAACTGGCGCAGCTTTCTTTTGGGAAACAATTTGGCAGCCCCTCAGAATATTAAACATCGAGTTAATATATAACTACTCCTAATTATATACTCAAGAGAAATGAATCCATGACCACACAAAGACTTGTACAAACATGTTCTCTCCTACCAGCATGACTCATAATAGTTAAGTCATAATAATCAAAAAGTGAAAACAACTGAAATGTCCATCAATGGATGAATGGAGAAACCAGTTGTGGACTATACAAATTAAGAGATATTATTTAGCCATAAAAAGAATAAAATAAAGCTGGGCCTTGTGGTGCATTGCTTGTAAGTAATACCATCACTCAGGAGGATGGCGAGTTCCAGGACCCCCTGGACTATATAGCGAGACCCTGTCTCAAAAAAGCAAAAGTACAGATACACACTACCATGTGTTTAAACCTTGAAAAGTGTGTTAAGTGAAAGGAACCAGATACAAAAGCCCGCATGTAGTATGATTCAATTTATAGTGAAAAGTCCAGAATAAATCACATCAAAAAATGCAAAGTTCATTAGTGTTTGCTTAGTGCTAGGGTTGAGGAACTGGGCCGGGGTTTGCTAGGAAAGGAGAATACCTATTAATGGATAGTGGGTGTCTTTTTGAGGTGGTAAAAATGTTCTTGAACTGATTTTGATGATAGTTGTGATAGGCAGGCTAGCTTAGACATTAGCAGAGGATATGGAGGAAAAGGGGATTGAAAATGGCTCCTGCCTTTCTGCTATGATGAAACAGCCACATGCATCCCTGAGGACACTAGAGGGCATTTTGAAATGGGTCCCACCCCTTACTTAAGCCATTGAGCCGTTTATGAAACAAAGACCCCTGGCCCATGTCTCACTGGGCACCCAGAGCTGATGTCACACTAGGCATGCCCTCATTTGAATAAAACTAAGAATAACACCCACTCTATTTTTCGTTTCTTTTCTTTCCTCTTCACTTGCCCTTTGCTCTGCTCTTCTTTCTCTAGTAACCACGTGCATGCCTCACTTCTTTTGGGCCTGCCATCTTCTCCATCTAACGTACTTTTTTCCTCTAAAAGCCTGCTTAATTCTCCTCTTCTGTGGCTTCTTTACCTTCCCCTGGGAACAGAAACTTCCTTATGCCAAGTCACCCAGGGAATGTAAAGTTTTTCCAGTTACTGTGCCAGGTTTACCTAAGCTTCTCTGGGTACCTCAGTTTTCCCTGTACTTATTCCCTAAAGGTGTACTATCTTTAATAAACCTATTCTATACTCTGTTTGGGAGAAGGATGTGCCAATCCACTCCTGAAGCAATCCCCAAAAAACAATCAGCTATGGAGAACCCTATAAATAGTAGAGAAATCCTGACATAGTGCTGGGGACCGCACAACGTCTGGGAGTGTTATGTTCTGTTGTACAGAGGGATGCTATGAGTTGGACCCAACGTGATGGTACCTAACAACAATGATATTCTCTATTATAACATTTGTGTTGGGTATAAATTCTTGTATACACCAGATACAAGGACCAGGGTTTTGCTGCCAGATTCCTGGACCCAGGCTCCAGATCTTCTACTCTTTGCTCCTGGCAAATCTCTAGTAACAGTTGTACAACTCTGTGAATACAGTAAAAAAACCACTGAATGGTCCACATTTAATGAGTGAGCTATATTTCAATAAAGTCATTAAAAATAAGACTGTGTCCTCCTGATGTAATAAAGTCAGTGAGCTTGTTTTTATTGTTTTTAGGGCTTTGAGAATGTGACAAATATTTTGTTTTCATTGATGTTACTTCTGAAAACCTTGAGATCACACCTTTCAAAGATTTCTAAAGTGCTTTGCTCACTCTTCTGAAATTCAGCTGAGGTACAGCTCCCAGATTTAGTAAGAAGTACATAGAACACCTAGTTACATTTGTATTTCAAGTAAACAAACATCCTTTTAATATAAGCATCCCAATGCAATGTTTGAAATACAGTTTTAGACAATTTTTTTGTGGTTTATCTGAGAATCAAATGTAACTGAGCATCCTCTGTTTGATCTGTTGTTGTTGTTGTTAGGTGCCCTCGAGGCGTATCCGACTCAAAGCGACCCTCTTAGGGTTTTCAATGGCTGACTGTTTCAGGATTGCCTTGGGAGTGGGTTGGTACATCCTTCTCCCATTTTTGCGGTGCTGGGAATTGAACTTGGGACCTCAGAGACTGCAGCACAGTGCTCTACCAACTGAGCTAAATCCCAGCCCCTATTTGATTCGGCAACTGTAAATTGAGAAGTGATACCAGGAAGGCTGAAGGGCCTCTGTCCATCTAGGTGCACTTTAGGGGAACTAAAGCAGCTTGGTTTCTCCATGTTAATGCCACCCATCCAGGTGACAGGGTTGGAAGCTGGTCTCGCATGTTGGGGTTGCAATTTTCAGACTCAGCCCAGGCTCACTAGCAACCCCCAACCTGCATTCCTGTCATTGAGAGAGATGCCTGACCTTATCCTTTCTGGCCATCAGGGGAGCCAAAGCCTGAGAAGCACTGCTTTCCACTGTGGGGCACCTCCTCCTCCTAGGACCAGTGTGACTTCCATCTCATGCCTCCAGCTACACCTTGCTATTTCTTCCAAATGGAATGTCCTTTCCCCAGGTTAGTCCTCTGCTCCTTTCTCTTCCTCCACCTCAGCTGCAGTAAAGCAAGCATCTCTACTGATAAAAAGCCACCCAGCCCTCTGAAAAGGTGCTTCTCCATCCTGTCTTCCGCCTTCTGGAGGTGGGGTATGCCCAGGTTTGGCTGCATGTGAGCCGCTCTTAGGCCCATTTGCAGCCCTTAGGAGGGAAAACTAAGACCTCACCGACACAGAGCACTCTTCTGCCCCTCCCCCATTATTAGTAAATGTTGGTGAGGTACAGAGGAATAAGGCATTTGCTGTTTCCATTGTGCAACTATTATATTACTTTTGGTTACACTTTCATCAATTTACAGTTTATGGACCCCTTTGATTAACATGTAGTAAAACTTATATGCAATTATGGATTACATTCCCCTATTTTTTCCAATGGGTTGGGATTTAGCTCAGTTGGTAGAGCGCTGCGCTGCAGTCTCTGAGGTCCTGAGTTCAATTCCCAGCACCACAAAAATGGGAGAAGGGCCTGGCAATCCTACTCCCAAGGCAATCCCGAAATGGCCACTGAAAACCCTATGAGGGTCGCTATGAGTCGGATACTGACTCGACGGCACCTAACAACAACAACAACAATTTTTTCCAATATATTCATAAGGGTTCATCACTTACAATGAGATTATGCTCTCCTGCTTTATCCTTTTACATTATTTCCCCTCTCCTTGCCTTCCACTCCCTTCACTTATTCCCCCAGTAATCCTCTCCCCCTTCTTTCTACTCTGCTTATATTTTCCCTTCTTAGTTAAGTCTGATTATTCACTTTTATATATCTACATATGTATAGTTTTCATCTTTCTTTAAGTAAGATTTAGCTCCCATCATATGAGTGAGAACATATGATATTTCTCTTTTTGAGCCTGTGTTTGTTCACTTAAGATGACATTCTCCAGTTCCATCCATTTTGCTGCAAATGACATTATTTCATTCTTTTTATTACTGAGTAATATTCCACTGTGTATATGTACCATAATTTTCTTTTCCTGAGGTACTGGATGTTGAACCCAGGGTCTTGTGCTTGCATGCTTTGCAAATGCTGGATGACTGAGCTGCACCTTCAGCCCTTTTTTATTTTTTATTTTTTTGAGACAGGGTCTTGCTAAGTTTTGCAGACTGCCTCTGGTCTTGAACTTGCGATCCTCCTGCCTCCGCCTCCCGAGCCACTGGGATTACAGGCGGGCACTACCATGCCAGACTCCATCCATTCTTCTTTTGATGAGTATCTTGGTTGGTTTCATATCCTTGCAATTGTAAAGAGTGCTGCATTAAATATGGAGATGCAGGTGTCTCTGTAGTATGATGACTTTTCTCTCTTTGGGTATATTCCCAGGAGTGGTAGAGCTGGGTCATATGGAAGTTCTTAGCTTTCTGAGATATCTCTACATTGATTGCCAAAGTGGTTGAACTAATTTATAGTCCCACCAGCAGTGCAAAAGGATTCCTTTTTCTCTGCATTCTTGCCAGAATTTGTTATTATTTATTTTGTTGATCTTGGCCATTCTTATCGGAGTTAGGTGGAATCTCAGTTGTTTTGATTTGCATTTCCCTAATGGTTAGGGATATTGAGCATTTTTTCATATGTTTCTTAGCCATATGAACTTCTTCATTTGAGAACAGTCTGTTCATTTCCTTTGTCCACTTATGTACTGGGTTATTTGTTGTCTTGGGATTTGCTTTTTTAAGTTCTTTGTATATTCTAGATATTAGTCCTCTGTCAGATATGTAGGATACAAAGATTTTCTCCCATTCAGTGGGCTCTCCCTAAACTCTGTTGATTGTTTCCTTTGCTGTACAGAAGCTTTTTAATTTCATGTAATCTCATTTGCCAATTCTTGGTGCCATTTCCTGGGTGATTGGAGTCTTGTTAAGGAAATACTTTCCTATGCTTATGTGTTGGTGTGGGTTTCTTATCTTTTCTTCTTGTGGTTTTGATGTTTCCAGTTTTATGTTGAGGTCTCTTATCCATTTCAAATTGACTCTCATGCAAATTGAGAAATACGGGTCTACTTTGAATTTTCTGTAAATAGCTATCAGTTTTCCTAGTACCATTTGTTGAAGGGGCTATCTTTTCTCCATTGAACATCCTTAGCTCCTTTGTCAAAAATCAGGTGGCTGTAGTTGTGTGGGTGTATCTGTGGGTCTTCAATTCTGTTCCCTTGTTCTTCAAGCCTATTTTTGTGCTAGTACCAAGCTGTTTTTGCCACTACAGCCCTGTAGTATAGTTTGAAGTCAGGTATTGTGATCTAACCTGCACTGTTTTTGCAGCTTAAGATTGTTTCGACTATACATGGTCTTTTATGTTTCCATATGAATTTTAGGATTATTTTTTCTATTTCTGCAAAGTCTGTCATTGGGATTTTAATAGGGATTGCATTAAACACACAGAGGACTCTTAAAACCATGCAGGAGAAATTGTATCCCAGTTGCTGAAGAATAATATCTCTATGGGGAGGGAAAGGCATGGGATGCAGAGGGCTCAAGCAGTTAGATGTGTTTTCACCTTTTAAAGAGATGAGGAAGCTGGAAGTAGAATCCCAGCAATTCAAGAGGTGGAGTCAGGAGGATCGGAAGTTCCAGGCCAGAGGCAGGCTGGGTAACTTAAAGAAACCTTGCCTCAAAATAAAATTTAAAAATGGGCTAGGGTTGCAGCTTAATGGTAGAGCACTTGCAAAGTATGTGCAAGGCCCTGGGTTCAACAGCCAAGAGTGGAAAAAACAAAATGATGAGGCAAATGTATTAAATCTAGTGGTGATATGTATTGGGTATGTGTTGTACTATTTTCTTTATATTCCTGCACATTTGAAATTTTCCACAGAATAGTTTAAATGTTTTGAAAACTATAAGTAAACTTGCTCACTTTAAAAAGCGTAAGGAGGGGCAGTATAGCTCAGTGGTTTAGCCAACTACTTAACTGGGTTCTATCCCCAGCATCAAATTTAAAAAGAAAAAAAAAGTGTGAATATGTGGTAGTTTGTAAACAAATGTTTTTGTAGTACTAGGGGGTTGAATCCAGGGCCTCACACATGCTAGGTTAGCATTCCACCCCCGAGCTGTACTCCAGGGCCTTTTTATTTTTTATTTTGAGACAGGGTCTTGTTAAGTTGCACAGGCTGCCTCTGGCCTCAAACTTGAGATCCATCTGCCTCTGCTTCCCGGGACTCTGGGTTACAAATGTGTGCCAGGGCAACTGGCTAACAATTTTTTTTATTGGAAATTTGTAATGTACATCTTAATGTGATTCATTTTGACATGCTTTTCATTGTGACATTTCCATATATGCATTTTGATAAACATTATTCATATAGGTTACCCCTTACCCTCCCCTATGCTTCCCCCCCACCCTTCCCATCTAAGTTTCCCATCTAAGTCTTCTCTATCTTTTACCTAGTAGTATTTTTCTATATGTCCTTGGGTTCCAGTTCTGTTTAAGATAGAAACTTTTCCTGTAGTGGTCTTGGTTTTTATCTTGTTAGAACAATTACATGCATTTTCTAGACCATTTATATTGACACCATTCTTATCCCCCCCCCTTTTATTATGATCCGACCTTTGAATAGGATTTTTCTTTCTTATAATTTTGAATCAGCTCCCTCATATGAGTGAGAACATTTGGTGTTTCTCTTTCTGAGCTTGTGTTCGTTCACTTAAAATAATTTTCTCTAATTCCATCCATTTTGCTGCGAATGACCTTATTTCATTTTTCTTGATTGCTGAGTAGTATTCCATTGTGTATATATTTTAATTTATAAAAATAAATCCAGGCCTGAGGGTGTAGCTCAGTAGTACAGTGCCTGCTTATCGTTGGACAGGCTCTCAGTTCCACCCCTAGCACTGCAATGAAAAAAAAAAAAAAAAAGAATCCTAATTATTTCATAAAAGACTTGGTAAAGTGAAGAAAATCTTAGGAAGTTTTATACGGTCATGTGGTAAACATTTGCTGAAAAGTACCCAGAATTGGTAACGAAGTGGTGAACAGAGGAGAGGGTGTATTAGCTTCTGGCAGTCATCGAGGTATTTATAATCCAGGAGGGGAAAATACTAACATTTATAAGACTAAAATAACTCACTAAACAAGGCAACTGGAGAAAAACAATGCAGGTCAAATTTAATATCTGTATACTGATAAATTGAAGTTAAAGGGGTATTCAGAGTAGGTAAGAAGGACCAAGCATCAGAGAGATTGGGGTAGGGGAGCAAAGGAAATGTGAACAGAGCAAACAGATTTTTTTTTTTTTTTTTTTTTTTTTTTTGCGGTATGGGGGGTTGAACCCAGGGCCTCGCACCTGCATGCTCTGCAAGTGCTGGACCACTAAGCTGCACCCTCAGCCCTTTCTTTCTTTCTTTCTTTCTTTCTTTTTTTTTTTTTTTACTTTATTTGAGACAGGGTCTCACTAAGTTACACAGACTGCCTCTGGTCTCGAACTTGTGATCCTCCTGCCTCCACCTCCCAAGCTGCTGGGATTACAGGCGTGTGCCACGGCACCCAGGTCTGAGCAAACAGATTTTTTTTTAAGGGGCTGGAAAAGTTTAGAAGAATGTGCTGTCAGGATCCTCAGCATATTCCATATACACACTCTCCATCTTTTCTTTGTATATTTTCTTCTCAAAAGAAATCTTCAATGTGTGCAATTTTTTTCAAAAATGCATGTGTTTCTCCTTCTTTCACTCCTTTCCTCAACACACACAAACACACTTCCTGTACTCCCGGACACCCACAGAGAGGCACTGTTGGCCTGGGATGCGTCTAGCCTGCACTGCTGCTGTGACATCCTAAGCAGCATGGCACACACCCAGGCCCGTTGGTATGCATGCCTTTGGTGCCCTCATCTCTCACTCTCCCTCTGTTCATCTCGCTCCCTTGCTGTTCCTCTTATGATGGGCTAAATAAGAGCACAGGTGTCCAAACAGAGCCAAAATGATCATGTTACTCCCTGGGTACCAAGGGTCTGCTTCAGGGGGCACATGTCCCCAGGGAACATCAGAAAGAAAAGAGGCTCATTAAAATAGCTTCTTGGACTCCAGCTGCCTTTCCACTAGGTTTGACACACATGTGAGTTTGGAAATCTAAAAATTGTTCCACACTTTCCAAATTTCCACTGAAAATGAAAATTATTTGGTGCGATTCTGGCATGAAACTTTTTGCTAAACCCACCTCCAATACGAGGTAGAAGTAGCAGTCATGATTTTTTTTTTTTTAAGACTTACCATGAAAGAGACAAAGATGGTCATTAAATCCACCATGCTAACTTCTGAGCCATCTTACTACACATTATAACTTGGGGAATGATCCCGGAAATGACCACTCATTATTTCTCTGTCCTTGGCATGTCTTTTCAAGGAATTAATCAACTGTGCTGAGTGATAAAGATGTTTAAATGTAGCAGGGTATGCACAGTGAATTTGTAGATCAAATCATGACAGAGAAAAGAAGGGAAAGGCTGAAAACTATTCAAGAAAAAAAAAGCAATGAGTGAAGAGAAATGAGGGTGACATCAGATTAAGAAAGGAGGGTAAGGGAACAAAACTTAACCTTAATAGAAACCACAAAAGAGGTCAGGGAAGAGTACAATATTCCACATTGAGGAATGCCACGGCTACCCGAGTTGCAAATCTGGCAATGGAACAACAGAGAATTATTGCTGCTCATATGGTAATCTTCAGAGGTACAGAGGAAAAGTGGGTGGGTCATGTGAAATTCATGAAATGCTTGAGGTGAACTCACTGTTGAAGTATTAGTCATGTTTTATTTCGTGTGTGGTTTTCTTCCAATTTATTTTATAGATAAGTATTCCTCTGTACTTTTTGTTTTCTAAAAGTTGAGCTGATTTCCAAAGGCACTTTAAAATATTCCATCTCAAAGGTTTGTTTTTGTTCTAAAGGCATCTGGCAGGGGGCCTCCCCTCCTTTTGGCCTACACGGACAAATATGCCTACATTTGCATACAGCACAGCACCTACTTACTTTCTGCCTTGGCCAGCTAGTTCAGAGGCCAGAGGCGAGTCTGAAGGAACTTTCAGAGTGAGCACATAACTAACTCAGCCTCCAGCTTGTCAGCAGGAGCCAAATAAATAAATAAATGAAGCCAAGAAGCGCTGAAACAGTCTGTTGACAGGGAAGGAAAAAGAGACCCAATCAGCATAAAAATAAGGAAGAGAAAATGAAACTCATGGAACTGAAACTTTCTGTTATAGGAGTCTTAGGGCAAAGCCCCAGGTCTGAGAGTCCCAAAGGACCTGGCTGGGTCACCCGTCCCCAATATGTCAATTAAAGACATGAGTAATGGTGAAAAGCAGAGAAAGGAGATTTAAGCAATGTGCACATTAGGAAGAGGAACAGATAAAGGGGTTCAATGCCCTAAGCCCATCTTTAGGGCATTCATAGGAGCTTTAGGTTTTAGTAGATGAGAAATGGGGAGACTGGGGGCAAGAGGCACACATATTAAGCATTCCAGGTCAAAGCGTGTTCTGGTTGGTCATTATCTGAGCTCTGGTTCTGCAGGGGTCTTTCCCTTCTGCACTCCACCCGCATGAGTTTGTTATTTCTGTCATTGCTTGAGTAGTAGTTTTAATCAATGTTCCACAAATCAAAGGTGACAGAAGGTTTAAAACAAGGACTTGAGACCTTCAGATACCTCATGGGGTCCTGAAACAAGACATTTGCGGTCCCAAGTGAGGAGTCAATGCTTTTTAGCAAAAGCAGTTTCTAAGTGCCTGTTCTATCTTCACCAACATACTAAAAGCTTTGCCTCAAACTCAGCAAAAGCTGTTCTTAACCTTTTCCTTTTTTTACTTGAAATGCTGCTACTATTCCTAAGCCCTATACATATATTACCCAGCAGAAAAGAATAAGGTATGCCTTATTTGAAGAAATGATAGAAAATTTATTTGACCAATAAGCAGCTGTTTAAAATTGAACTACTTCCAGGTGCCATGGCTCATACCTGTAATCTCAGTGACTCAGGAGACTGACACAGGAGGGTTGCCAAAGACAGCCCACACGACTCAACAAGAACATGACTCAAAAATAAACACCTAAGTAAATAAAACTGAACAATCCTTTGTAAAAGACAGCTGGCCAGGCATGGCCATTAGCCATTTACACTAAGATATAAAAGTGCTCTTTAAATTTTTTTCTCTTACCTGCTCCCTATTTTAATATGGGGTTTCTGCAGGGAAGAAAAAATACATGGTTTTAAAGATGGCCAAAAGGAGGGGAGGCACCCTCCCAGATGCCTTTGGAATAAAAACAAACCTTTGAGATGGAATATTTTAAAGTGTCTTTGGAAGTCAGCTAATTCTTGAAGCATTTAAAGACCAGCAAGTAGACGCTTTTGGGATATCTTTTGGGACTAGAATGGGGGAGATAGGAGATTGCTGAAGAAAGAACAAGTGACTAGATACCTTCTTTCACAATTCTCTGAGGGTTTAACTTAAAGACATACACTGGCCAGGCACATTTCATTCTACTGACTCAGACCTGAAGATGTCTAAACTTACTGCACCACATTATAGACCGAGTGAAAAAAATGCAATATTCATTTATAGCTTGAAGATTTTGTTTTTAAAAAGCAGCTTCCTTCCGTCAAAGTTCACTATTGAAGTTGTTTACAGCATAAGGTTTAATAAATCCAGAGGACTTTGCCGAATGGAGAGCTGACATGACTCCTCTTCTGGAGCTTAACATTTTTAAGGAGAAAAAGAGAGGAATCCTTGGCCATTCAGGAAGGAGTGTGCTTTTGGTATCTGGAAACTTCAAAGAGTGGTGGAAGAACCATTTCATACTTTTGTTTATTTGAGACGGGGTCTCACTGTGTAGCCCAGGCTGGCCTGCAACTCACTATGTAGACCAGGCTGACCTTCAATTCGTGTCTGTCCTCCTGCCTCAGCTTCTCTCACACTGGGATTACAGGTGTGTGCCACTGCACCCAATTTATTTCATGCTTTTTAAATATCCCTAACTGCTCCAAGTTTTGCTTCATTCTTCCCCATATATGAAGAAAAATAAACAAACTAAAATTTACTAGTGGGATCCCGTCGAACTTACTTATGACCATAAAGATACTTTCACAGGGCCATAAGCAATATTTATGAGAATTTGAATTCTAAGAAGATGTTCTGCCTCTTGTTGTTAGGTGCTGTCTCTAGTTAGGTGCTATTTATTGCTAGATGTAAATACCTTTGAATCTTCCTTCCTGGTATTACTTTATAATATGGTGGATATTGTGATTTTTGTATTTGGGATCATACAGTAGTCACATATCTTCATTTATTCTTTTGGTTCATTTACATATTTAGATTAAGGGTTTTGTGTATTTGTTTGTACAGCCATAGGGGTTGAACCCAGGACTTCATGCACTGCTAAGCACATACTCTACCACTAAGCTACATTTCTAGCTGCAAAAATTTTTTTCAAGCATAGTTTTAGTCCCCTTAATTTCAAAAGGCTTCCCTCATCTCTATAAGATGATTTCTATTCTAGGATGTATCTTTAAATCTTTCTATTTATATATAGAATTGTCCCCAGAAGGTATTTGCTTAAATCTGAAGATTTTTTTTTTTTTTTTTTTTCCCCTAGTACTGTAGAGTTGAACCCAGGACCTCATCCATGCAATTCAGCACTGGGCTGCACTCCCAGCCTATTTTTACTTTCTACTTTGAGATAGGATCTCACTAAGTTATGCAGGCTGCCTCTGGCCTCAAATTTGTGATACCCCTGCCTCCCAAGTTGCTGGGATTACAGGTGTGAGCTACTGTGGCCAGCTTTAAATCTGAAGGTGTTTAATTTGGTTAATCCAAAGTTACCCAAATAGTATAGCACTTAATGTTTGGGGTGATAAATTCTTAAATCAGTAGCAGTCATACCATGTAATAGTTCCCAAAAATGTTTGTGTG
Source organism: Pedetes capensis (assembly GCA_007922755.1). Lineage (NCBI taxonomy): Eukaryota > Metazoa > Chordata > Mammalia > Rodentia > Pedetidae > Pedetes > Pedetes capensis. The sequence goes on along the minus strand of VMDO01004293.1, from coordinate 107,586 downwards.
AATATTTTTCTCTGGAATGAAGGTATTGCCACTTGGTAGCTGACCTAACACAATTTTTTCTTTTTTCCTTTTTAAATTATTATTAATCATTATTATTTTATTTTGAGATAGGGTCTTGCTATATAGGTCAGGCTGGCCTCAAACTCACGATCCTTCCTGCTTCAGCCTTCTGACTGCTGGGATTATAGGCGTGCACTACCACATCTTGCCTGACACACAATTTTCCTGTCACAACCAGCAATTCTTTGTTAGAGAACATGGTTATTCTAGCTAACTCTGTCCTTAAAAGTTAACATAATTCTGCTTAATTGCCAGTTTTGCCTCTGTCATTCATAAATTCATCCAAATCATTAAAGATATTTTTTTCTTGCTATGAAAGGTAGCCCTTTTAAAGAGATCTGTATTCTAAGCTTATCTCAAACAAGTTGCAAAGGGCACCCTTTCATCCTTATTTTGTCATCAAAAGCACACTGATAGTCTCCTCACTATTTATGACTTTTATAGATTCACATCACGCTATGAAAGGCTTACCTGTCCAAGGTGAAAGGTACTACTTTAGAAAGGTCTTTCCCATACCTGGCCACTGTGGAGTTTTCCACTGAGCTTTGTTGAGCAGTTTCTGACACCATCACCCCCCCTCTCCAAGGCAATCACCAGAACTGTCTCCGTAGCATCTCCCATGTGGTGGATGAACCATAGTTTTGCTGATTTATTCTGTTTTGTTTTGTATGGATGGTGCTTGGGCTCTACCCCAGGGCCTTGTGCATGCTAGGCAAGTGCTCTGCCTCTGAGCTACATCCTCAGTCCTTTTTGTTTGTTTTTTCATCTGAGCAAAACAAATATTTTGTTTTCACAATGCACCATGATGCACTGCTGTAATCCCAGCTACTTGGGAGGCTGGGCAGGAGGATCACAAGTTCAAGGCCACAGACATCCTGCACAAGACCCTGTCTCAAAATAAAAAATAAAGGGTTGGGAGTGCCGCTCACTGGTGAAGTACTTGCCTAGCATGTGCAAGGCAATGGGCTCAACCTCCAAGTACTTAAAAAACAAATTTTTTTTTTTCATTTGTATTTCATACTTGAAGCTAACATGACATTTTCTCAGGCTTTCTGCAGGAAGTTTTTTGGACATGTAACCACAGTGATCTATGATGACTTCATATAGGCAAGTACGTATTTTCCAAACAAACACTAAGTTCTTTCTTCTTTTAATATTTTTCTTCAAATTAGATCTTTAGAAAAGCACTTTGTTTCCCTAATAAAATAGTATTATGAGAATTGAGAGTTTATACAATTAGCTCTTCTCTTACAGGAGTCATTTTATAGGGCAGCACAGGAATTTTGAAGTTCTAAGAGTTCAGGGCTATGGCTTCTCTTGACATTCCTGCTGCCCTTGCTACTTTGTTGTTGGGTGCCATTGAGTCATGTCTGTCATAGAGTTTTCAGTGGCTGATTGTTTTGGGATTGCCACATCCTTCTCCCATTTTTTCCGTGCTGGGAATCAAGCCTGGGACCTCAAGAGACTGCAGGGCGGCGCTCTACCAACTGAGCTAAATCCCAGCACCCTTGCTACTTTGTTGTTGTTGTTAGGTGCCGTCGAGTCGGTATCCGACTCATAGCGACCCTCATAGGGTTTTCAATGGCTGGCTGTTTCGGGATTGCCTTGGGAGTGGATTGCCAGGCCCTTCTCCCATTTTTGCGGCGCTGGTAATCGAACTCGGGACCTCAGAGACTGCAGCACAGTGCCCTACCAACTGAGCTAACTCCCAGGCCACCCTTGCTACTAGAAGATTCAAAACACAAGACAGCAAGATCCTCCTCCCACTTTTTACTAGTAGAATGTGCATATCATTGTGCATTTTACAGATTTGCTTTATATATGAGCTCTGGTTTCTAGATAGTTTTCTAAACTAGAAGAGAAAGTCATTTTGTTGAGTAATTTTGCCTTCTTCATATAAGCGTGAATGGTATTGGGGTCAGTTCAACATGGCCTTGTGCTGGCTGGCGTATGTGCAGTTAAGGATTGTGCAAGAGATGGTGATCTTTTCCTGAGGTGTTTGGCATTCTAGTTGGTCCTCTGCCTGGATTTTCTTACTCTCTCCTCCGTAGCTTCACCCTTTCGTTTTTTTCTTGTGATTCTTTTATTATGTATTTATTTTTTGCAGTACTGGGGGGAGGTTGAACCCAGAGCTACACGCACGCCAAGCAAGTACTCCACCACTAAGCTGCACCCCCAGCCCCTTTTTCATTTATTTTTAAATTTTGAGACAGGGTTTCACTAAACTGTGCAGGCTGCCTCTGGCCTCAAGCTCGTGATCATTGTACTACAACTTCTTGAGTAACCTGTTTTTGTGTGTGTGTTTTTCTCTCCTTTCTATGGAACTCAGGGCCTTGTGCACCCTAGACAAGTGCTCTACCATTGAGCTCCATCCAGCCCTTCATGGTTCCCGTATTTTTTAAAATTTTTGGTGCTGGATTTTTAACGATAGCAGCTTGTGGGGCGAAGGGGTTCATCTTTTCCCTAATCCTTATAAAGATTTTCTCCAGTTTGTTTTGTTTTAGAATACATCAGGCCTTGTCATGAGTTTCCTTTAGACAGCTTCCCTTCCCTATCAGCATGGAATTTGAGCATCTGCTCTGTTCTTGCTGCTGCAGGTAATGTCCAAACACACACCTGCTGCCTTCCTGCCCCTTTATATCTTCCAGAGGACAAGATCACTCTTCCCCTCACTGTAGTCCACTCCTTCCTGAGCCTTCCCCACCTACACGGTATGGTCCCCTAGGCAAGGGAAAGGGGTATGCTAGCTCCCCTTGCGCAGAGAGGTTTCCTGATGTACAGTGTGCTTTCCCTGCCCACCTCCACCCCAGCCCTCTTTGTTTCTTCCCCTCAACCAGGATCTCAGTCCCTCCTGGCCACGGAAGCAGTGCTTGCTGTCTCTCCAGCATTTTTCCTTTTCAGTATGAGGGTGTTGGTCCCAGGCCTTCGTGCACACTTTGCAAGTGCTCTACCACTGAGCAGCATCCTCAGCCCCCTTCATTTTTTATCTTGAGTCAAGGTCTCACTAAGTTACACAGGCTGCCTCTGGCCTAGAACTCGAGATCCTCCTGCCTCAGCCTCCCGAGTCACTGGGATTACAGGCTGTGCCAAGGCACCTGGACTCCCCAGCTCCTTTGCTCTGCCATCCTTAGCCATGCAAAGAGTAACTTCAGCAGTTTCACCAGCTGCTTGCAAGGGTTCTCTTCCCCAGCCAGAAAAGTGCTAAGCTATGGTGCCCAGCCAGGCGATTGCTTGCTTCCACGGTGTCATTGCTAAATTCTCAGGAGGCCATTTGTAGTGGGGGAGGTGGGTGACGAATTAGACCCTTTATGGCATTCTTCCAGGGAGCTGCCTCCCCAGCTTTTCCTCTCTAGCGTCTCTAGCAGACAGGTGGTCCCTCTGCTGGTAGTAAATTCCTGGGTATTTTTACCCAGCCCTCTGTAAACAAAATGACAATATTATTGGAAATGGCATACTCACAGGCATATGAGTAATTGTCCCCATTAATCAATTCGCCAAAGAAAACAAGTTGCCACCTAAATTAGTTTGGAGAGATGCTAGCTGTGTAAAGGAAGAAAAACTCAAGCATCTGCTTCAAAGCACATTTTCAAGATTTAAATGATAGACACCCAGTGCTTTGGTGTGTCTTAAAGGGAACATTTCTCTATGCCGGACTGTGCCAACAGTGCAGTTGACACTGAATGAGCTGCTACTGCCACCTCACTACAATTCCATGCAGTGTTGCTGTTGTACAGGCACTGGGAGTTCAAGAGAAGTGCAAGTTTTACCTAATTTGTCACTGTATAAAGAAATGTTGAAGCCAGGCCTGGTAGCACATGTCTGTAATCCCACCACTTGAGAGCTGAGGCGGGAGGACTGTGAATTCAAGGACAGCATGGGCTACATAGGAGAGACCCTGTCTTAAAAGCTGTGTTGATGTTGTACACACACAAAAGAAAACAAGAAATGTCACACTATAAACAAATCCTTCAGCAGTGCATGATCAATTCATTCTTTTACCCATTCATTCATTTACAAAACATATGAATGATGTTTATCAAATTGCATATATGAAAATTGTCACAATGAAAAGCATGTCAAAATGAATCACATTATGATGTACATTAAAAATTTCTGATAAAAAAAACATATTGAGCAGCTCTTCTTCACCAGGCATGGTGCTTGATACTAAGATAGAAAAGTTCACTAAATATGTCTCTCCCTTCAAAGAGTTTACATGCTAATGTGGATTTATTTACATTCATTCACATTCTTTTAAATGCATATATAATGAATAACTGCAGGATAGTGTGTTAAGTGTGATAATAAATGTCTACATAAAATAGAGAAAGGAACTAGGGCAGGTCTCTTCAAAGTCTGGTTTCTGAACCAGGTCTCATAGCATGAGTACAAGTTTTTCAAGCAGGCTGGAAAAGAAATATTTGGAAAGGCATAGTGGTGTGAAGTATTTGTTGTTGTTGTTAGGTGCTATCCAGTTGGATCTGACTCACAGTGACACTATGTACAACAGAACAAAACACTCCCTGACCCTGTACCATGCCTGGCATTATGTCAAGTGCTTCTGTGCTATTCACAGGGTTTTCAATGGCTGGTTGTTTTGGAATTGTTTCAGGGGTGGGCTGCCAGGTCCTTCTCCTGTTTGTGTGGTGCTGAGGATCTGCTGTTCACAGGGTTTTCAATGGCTGATTGTTTTAGGATTGCTTCGGGAGTGGATTGCCATGTCCTTCTCCCATTTTTGTGGTGCTGAGGATCAAACCCAGGGCCTCAGAGTGCAGAGCGGCACTCTACCAACTGAGCCAAACCCCAGTCCTGAAATAATAGTAGAGAACTACAAATTAGGTTTGGGTGTAACCCAAGCATCTCAGGAGATGAGAGCAGTGTCAAGAGACAAGGCTAAAAAAGTTGACAAGTGATAGGTGATGAAATATTTGAATGCCGTGTTTAAGAGAACTGACTTGATTTGCAGGTGCTTGGGAGTCACTAAAAGTTTAAGCAGGAGAGTGACAATTAAATCCAGGGGAATTCAACTTTTTAACATGCTGTTGGCCGCTCCTTGGTACCTCTTACTTTACTTTGGAATATTTTAGGACACTAGATCATGTCATGCTCATAATATATGCTATATGATGACATGGTATACACAATTGAGTATTATAGTGTAAGGGCCTGGCATATATTACTCATAATAACCAATGACAGAACACAAACCCTGACGTAAGTCTCTCATCCTTGGTGAAATGTTGGGTGATCACAGGCCAAGCGTCCTGACTCCAGGCTACTTCTGTTATAGGTAACTGGTAAAGGAACTGCTGAGATATCTCCACAGATATGCTGGACAGCTACATGATAATGCTCAATATGTGTTCCTGTAACTTTCTCAACTTCTCCTTCACCCCAAAATTAAATTCAATCTATTGTTATATCTTCAAAAAAGGATATTAACTTTGAAAATGTTAGTAAGGCTTGGAATTCACTCTAGAAAAGTCTCTGATCTGAACTTTGCAGAATGATGTCCATTTTGCAAGGTGGAAGATATCTGTAATGGACAGTAGAGCATAGACTAAAAATTTTCTGTGTCTTTCATTTCCCTACATGTCCATTAATGTGTATTATCAAGAACTGATGGATGGGCAGATGGAGAGAATGACAGACACTGAGATCAAATCTATTTAGAATCTTATCAATTTATTCAATAGAGTTAAACAAATATTATTTAAGAAAGGTGAAACTTTATTTATTTATTTATTTATTTATTTATTGTGGTACTCAGGGGTTGAACCTGAGGTCTTGTGCATACTTTGCAAATACTCTACTACTGAGCTCCATCCTCAGTCCCTTTTTAATTTTTTTATTTTGAGACAGCATCTCCCTAGATTATGCAAGCTGCCTCTCACCTCAAACTTGCGATTTTCCTACCTCTGCTGCCCAAGTCTGTGGGATTACAGGCATGTGAAATGAAGCCTAGCTAAGAAAGGTAAAAGTTTTAAAAAGGGAAACCAACTCAGTGTTTCTTTTCCTTAACCAGATGGAACTGATCTTTTTCATTTGCAAAAGTGACAAAAGTAGCTTTTTATTTCAAAATTGATACACACCTTCAGTAAAACATAAAAAAGGAAAGAAAATTATAAGACAAAAGATAAAAATTCTTCCTCATCTTTCTGACACACTCGCTAGAGTTAACCATTCTATGTTCTGCTAAAAACTTTCTGTGCACTACAAGTGGTATTACCTTTTCAATTTCACACAAATGATATTATACTATACACAGTTCTACATTTTCCTTTCTCTTTTTCTTTTCTTTTCTTTCTTTGTGTGTGCACATGTGTGTATACGTAGTGCTGAGGACGGAACCCTGGCCCTTGGACATGCTATACAAGTACTCTAGTACTGAGCTACCTCTCAGCCCTTACAGTTTTTCCAGTTAACAATTTATGTCAGATAGTGTCCCATACCATTGTTTTCTTTTTTCTTTCAGAATTTACTTCTTCCTTACTTTTTATTTTTATTAACCAATGCAGAAATTCACAACCTTGATTATACATCTCTTTTTATTTATTTATTTATTTATTTATTTATTTATTTATTTAGCGGTACTGGGGATTGAACCCAGGGCCTCGCACTTGCATGCTCTGCAAGTGCTGGACCACTGAGCTGCACCCTCAGCCCATTTTGAGACAGGGTCTCACTAAATTATGCAGACTGCCTCTGGTCTCGAACTTGCGACCCTCCTGCCTCTGCCTCCCGAGCCGCTGGGATTATAGGTAGGGGCCACTGCACCTGGCTTTTTCATCTTTCTGTTCTTATGTGACTTTATCTGTACATAAATTCCAAGCAGAGGAATCAAGATTAAGTATATATACACACTTGAATTATTTACAAATATTGCCAAGCTTTCTTCCAAGAACATTACATGTATATATTCTTCCACCAATTTGCACATTCTCCCACATGCTAATCATGTGTTTGGATCTGAAATGTCCCCCAAAGGTCCATGTATTTAGGGCTTGGGCCCTGGCCCATGGCACTATTGGGAGGTGCTGGAACCTTTAAGAGGGAGGGCCTAGTGGAAGAAAGTTAGGTCACTAGGGATGAGCCCTTGAAGGATCTATTAGGACCTTAGCCCCTTCCTATCTTTCTCTTTGCTTTGCTTTCTCTTTGCTTCTTGGCCATCATGAGGTAGGCAGCCTTCTGTGCCATGATATGCTGCCTCATTATAGGACCAAAGCAACAGAGCCAAGGGACCATGGATTGGAACTCCTGAAAGCATGAGCCCAAGAAAACCTTTTATCCTTATAAGTTGATTGTTTCAGGAATTTTGTCACAGTGACAGAAAGCTAACATGATTATGTTTTAAATTTTTAAAGTTTTGCCAATTTGTTGGGTTAAAATGGTAACTTAGTGAGATCTTGTCTCAAGAATAAAAAGTAAAAAAGGAAGCGAGGCACAATGGTGGACGCCTGTAATCCCAGTGACTCAGGAGGCAGAGGCAGGAGGATTATGAGCTCAAAGCCAGAGGCAGCCTATGTAACTTGAGACTGTCTCAAAATAAAATAATAAAAATGGGCTAGGGGCGCATCCATGTGGTAGAATACTTGCAAAGAATGTGCAAGGTCCTGGGTTCAACTGCAAAGTACTACAAATAAATAAATAAATAAATAAATAAATAAATAAATAAATAAAACAGCAAAACAAGGAGCCAGGGTGTGGCTCAGTGGTGGAACACTCATCCATCATGTGTATGATCCTGGGTTCAACCTCCTAGTACTGAAAAAAAAAAAAAAAAAAAAAAAAAAAAAAAAAAAAAAAGAACATATGAAAAAGATCCAATGGAACTAATCTCTTTTCATCATTCTATTCTCATGTTTATATTTCCAGATGATCTACATTCAAATTCTAATATAAAATTTAACTGTATGCTCTGTTTGTACAGAGTTACAATGGCTGCATAAAAGTAGGCAATACACATTGAAAAGTGGAGAAACTATGCCTTTGCTAGCTGTGGATAAAGAGATCTTATGTTCATCATATTTCGCATCCCACAATCCCAGCAAGTTTAGGGTACTCAAACCAATCTTTGTTTGCTATTTTTTACTCTGTACTCAGTATCTCTCATCTATGGATTTAGTTCTAGATGCAATTTTTCAGTCTTACAAAAAGGAAGGTTTATCAAAAAGCACTAAAGAAACATTTGGAATCTTGGTAAATATAGTCACATGGCCAAATTCTAATCCTTATTGGTTTATCATGGGCTTCATCTTCCCTCTACCCTGGCTTCTCACATATGAAAGTCCACAGACATTCTGAAGGCCTCTTGAAACACTTGTGAGTCACAAAGACGGGGTTCAATAATGAGAACTCAGAAAGTTCAGAAATTAGCACTAGAAGGAAATGACTGAAGGCTGTTGGCAAGTTCTGTCCTTCCTCCCCCTCATCTTTCCTCATCTAAGATTCAAAGCTAAAAGTTCAAAGCTAGAGATCTTCTCCATAGGACTCGCCAGGAGAATTTCTCAGTTAGGTTCCTAACTTCTAATTCTCATTTCTTCTTGCAGCTTGAGGTGAGTGTTCTTTTATTTTAACTCACTTCAGGTGAGTCCTAGTCATTTTAAGCACTGCCCACAGAAAATATGGAGAAAGAGCGACAGGCTCCTGATGAAATAGAATAAGTGGCTATCCCAGCACACAAAAAAGGGAGAAGAATGTGACAGTCCACTCCTGAAAACAATCCTGAAGGCATCAGCCATTGAAAACCCTGTGAGGGCCACTATGAGTCAGACTCAACTCAAAGGCACCTAACAACAAACAAAATGATTGATTTACATGACCATGAGCACAGTTCAAAGATATAGCCAGTTGTCTTGCAAAGCCATGAGCTTTAACCTGGATGACCACCTGCCTAGATGCCTTAGACAGGATTCCTGAACTGGGCTAGAGAATGGACTGAATGATCTTTGGATTGGGGTATATGTGAGCTCCGGAAAGCCAGTGGTAGTTGGGCTGGATGTAAAAGGAGATTCAAATAGGCACAAAGGGAGAGGAGGGGGAGAAAACAAAATGGCATTTCAGGTAAAGGGAAGAATATGAAAAAAGGCAGAGAGGTGATGTAGCATAACAGGAGCCACAAATAACTCAATACTATATTTTTAGAGTATTAGATGGCAAGAAAGAAATGACAGGGATAATATCAAAGAAGTAAGGAGTGGCTGGTCCCTAGGGGTCCTGGTATATCATGATCAAAAGCTTGGGTTTTAGACTATAAATATTGGAAGACTTTTTAAGCAGATGGATGACACAGGACAAGTGAGATAGCCCCACATATAAATTTCATAATGTTGGCCTTCTCAAAAATAATATGAGGCAATTTTGAAATTAGCCTACTTAATGAAAGCTGGAGAGATTCTTGTCATGTATATGCTACACAATCATCATACCTCTCACAAGAGTGACAAAGAGACATCTCCACCTAGCTTCTTAAACTGGGTTATCACATTGTTGTGAGGTGCCGTTTAGTTGGGTCCAAAGCATAGCGACCCTCACATGGTTTTCATTGGCTGATTGTTTTGGGATTGCTGCAGGAGTGGATTACCATGTCCTTCTCCCGTTTTTGCAGAGCTGGAGATTGAACCCAGGTCCTCAGAGAGTGCAGAGTGGCACTCTACGAACTGAGCTAAACCCCAGCCACAAGTTATCACATGGTTGGGTTTATTTATCAGGTCATCCTGGCAGCATTTCAGAGAAGTGTTTTGAGGGTACTAAGGCTGAAAGTAGGAAAATACTAAAATTTTATTGAATTGTCGAGGTAAGAAAGACAGAAGCTTGGACCTGGTTAGTAGCTACACCTCATTGAAGACAAAACCAGCAGATGTACTTGAAGAGACAGAATGATAGAAAGTGACAGCAATGAAAATGCACTGCTCAGAAAGGATCACAACTGAACAATGACCCCAACTTCTGTGCTCTGAAATCCATCACTGCTTCTTGCTGAGGTCATGGTTCTTAAAGCCTGCTTCATAACTGAGTGCAGCAGGAATAGTAAGGCAAGCCCATTTCTGGGAAATGTGAAACTACTCATCTTTCTCTCCAAAATGTTCTATCAACCTTTCAGAAAGTTCTTAGTACTGAATTGCAGTTTAAGATGCTTCCATCCAATCTTTCCATCCCTCTCTCCCTCTCTCATTTCCCTCTTTCCTTCCTTCTGTGATTTATAAGGATCAGACTTGTATCATGGCCTAATGGCTCTCCTAGGGGACCTAAACTAAAACTTAACAGTGGGTAAGCTTTTGGGCTCTGAAGTCACAATAACCTGAGTGAAAATTTGGCCTCACCAAGCTCAGTCTGTGAGTTCAAGCAAGCAATTTAACCTCTTAAAACTGCCACTCATGCTGGGGGAATAGCATGCATGAGGCCCTGCACCACACACACACAAAAAGCGCCTGTCTTCTAATTTTAAAACTGTGATAATTGTTGTGAGGGTTAATCAGATTTATAAAAAACTCAGCACAGTATCTGGCATATAGTAAGTGCTCGATACATGACAACCAATTTTATTATGAGATATGGGGAATGAAGGAGCAGAAGCAGGGATAATTCCTAGGTGTTGGGTTACTTATAATATATAAAGTAATTACAAATATTTTTCTCAATTCTTCTTTCGCATACAGTGGGTGTCCTTTGGGGTACAAAAGAGATTGGGAAATCTTTTCCTTCCTACTCCTCAATTTATTGGCATTTCCATTTTTTATGGCTAATGAAAGAAAAACTATTATTAACTTATAAATCAAAATGGACATAATGATGACAGAATATTCCAGACTCTGGAGTTTAGAGGGTGGCCTTTTACCATGGTATCCCAGCCACACCTATTCCCTGTAGGAGAAAAGACAAAGGAATATTCTTCTGTTCTATGGAAGAAAAAAACATTTTTGGAGCTCCATCATTGGACCTGACGTGATGGCACCTAATAACAATAATAATAATCATGTAAGAAGGAAGAAAAGTTACCTAGCTCCTTGAGGACCCAAAAAACTAAATTGGGGGAATTCTAAGTTAAGTGCTTTTCATGAACAGAGTTTTATTTAGAGCAGCTTAGCTACTAAATAGGAGATCACAATTATATGTACGGAACACACTGGCAAATTATCTCCCCCTTTCTCAAATACACTTATAAAATAAAGACAGACCAAGATTCAAATCATAGACTAGAATATGGGGTTAAAACTAGCAAAGCAGAATGGAAAGGCAATATGTAAACCCCTAAATAAAATTTTAAGAAGTTTATTATATAAATCCAGGATAGGGAAAATCTAGCTGAACAGTGGCTTATATGAAAAATATTATGGGTTTAAGTTAACCACCACCTCTTCAAGAGCCAACAGTGCAATTTTAGCTTGTAGAAAAATGAGTGCAATCTTAGGTTGCATGGGAGAAGTATAATATTCTAATAAAGGGAAACTTCATGTTCCTCATCTGCCAAATTAGGAGCTAGAGCAGATGATATGTGAATCCCATACAACTCTACTCTTTCATAAGTATGTGAATTTATGACTTAAACATTCTAAACCTCGAATCCTGCATTTCCAGAAAATGGCCATCAGAGAGATGTATAGATTTGATGAAAGTAGACACTGTATTTCTCTGGTTAACTTTGAACTCAAATAATCTCCATGGGGAAACTCTTGTGTACTGACTTGTCCCTCAGGTTAGCTCCCCAACTGAACAATTTGGCTTATATCTTCTATCTCAAACGATGTCAAGCTTCACACACAAATATTTTCCTTGAGATGACAAACTTGAGCAACCAGTTTTCCCTGAAGTTTGCCTGACAGATACACTTCTGATGAGCTGTGCTGTCATTTTTCTGTCTTGTGATAGCCTTAGAGGGCCCATCCCAAGATGACTGGCTGCCTATTGACATTGGTAATCAAGGATTTCAGAGGCAGGCACCAAGGTCAATGTGGGGCAATGATGGAAAGAACTAGAAACCATGGTGCACAGGGCCCCCAACTAGGCTCTGTTGTAGAAGGCTGAAGGCAGGCATGGATCCAAGTTTTGGCCACAGCATATATAATAGGCAGTCTGTGATGGTTTTGTGGGTAGCCAGTGAGCTTTCTCACTCTGCCAGTGCTGTTAACATTCTCTTCTAGACCCCTAACTGGCATTTCCAGACATTTCAAACATATTTTCAGAAAAATGCAGTAAAAGACACCAAATCCTAGAGAAAGTAAAGCTTTAATAAAAACAGAATTCCAAATATTTCCTCTGGGATCTCTTTGTCTAGATAAAAGATTTCCGGAGTGGGTCAGAAGGCTAATATCTCCTTCTTGTGCCACAATGAACCAAGGGTAAGTCACTCAATAATCCTAGGTCCCATTTACTCACTTGAAAAATGAGGAAAAATCCCACCTTGCTCCTTCATAGAGTATAGAAGCCCACTTGGGTTCCCTGGCTTGTAGAGGGTTCCTGACTTAAGACCAAGTTATACAGAGAACAGGGGAGGAATTGCATATAGGCTTGCTGGTGGTCTCTGTGAAATCAGGCAGCAACAGGACTCTAGGACCATAAAAGCACATGTCCAAAGGGTGATGAGCAGGAACTGAAATCACAGAACTCCCAGTTCCTGTCTCAGGTAAGTCACTTTAGGTGTTGGCTGAACTGCTCTGTCTCACTTTCTTAATCCTGTCAGCCAGAAGAGGTCACAGAGGGTGGGGCATTGGCCAATAAATCATGTTCTCAATTGAAAAAAAAAAAAAAAAAAAAGAAGACGACAGAGGGAGCAGAAAAGCTAGACAAGGAGTTTCTGCTGGATTTTGTCCACAACTGAATGTCCTATTCTCTTTCCAGATTGGAAAGACATGGAAGCCAAGTAGCTATAGAATCCATGGCTTATAATTAATTTCACTCCAACACCACAGCTTTCAACTTGGGCAAGAGAATAAAGGTCTTTAATAAGAAGGGCAAGGCCAGAAGGTCCTAAATTTGGTGGGCTTTTGGAGATTTTCAAGGAGATCTCTAGCTTTTGTATTGTAGTGAAATATGCATATTGGTTATCATTTTAGCCTGTGTGTGTGTGTGTATGAGGAGATCGAACCTAGGGCCTGAAGAATGCTTTTTCTTTTTTTTGTAAGTTTTTTTGTAAGTCTACTAGGTTGCATACCCAGCCCGTTTTTCATTTTTTATCTTGAGAGTCTTGCTAATTACATAGGTTGCCTCTGGCCTCAAACCTGAGATCCTCCTGCCTCCATCTCCCAAGTTGCTGGAATTAAAAGTGTGTGCCAGTGTGCCTGGCTATTTTAGCCACTCTTAACTGTACAGTTCAGTGGAGAAGCCCTTTCTGAACACTTCAGTTCTACCCTCTATGCTGATTTAAACTGTGTACTCCCCGGTGGGAAAGTTGCTCATTACTCTGGAGGAACTCATCCAGTTAAAGCTGGGTTTGGCTCCTATAGGGACAGAAACACCTCAAAATACTAGAAATGGGATAGGCCATCATTCTGCGGCCATTTCACTTGATATTGGTGAGCTCTCATTTACTGCTGCGTCTCTCATTTTCACCTATCTTGGCCTTGACAACCTGTCTTGACGCATGGCTTATTTGGTTGTGGTGCATTGTTGTTCTGTGGTGACTTCTGGCTTAATCAAACTATAAATGATCTGTTTCCTTTGGGATCTGACTTGGCTGCCCCTCTGGTGGTCCTCGTATAGCATTTTGGGGGAAAGGTATCCATCCAATATGACTGACAGCTCTGCTCTCTACCTGAGCTCCAAACCCACATCCCTGAATGCCTACTGGTCATTTCCTTGGAATGTGTCATAAGACCAAAACCAACCTTCACTTTTTTTTTTTTTTTTTGCCACAAACCAGCTGCTAGGATAATTTCTCAGTTCCTGACAATAGTCCACTAGTCAGTCACAGAAGCAGAGTCCTCTTTGATCTCCTCTTTTATTACTCCCAGCCATTCATCCCCAAGGATGATATTTTTCTTCAAATATTGATCTTGTTTCTGTCCTTCCCTCCCATAAGCCTATTTCCAGGTCCTTAACCACCTCTAATGTCATCTACGTCATATCCACTCTTTCCCTGCTTCAGTTTGCTGAGATTGCCTGAGGCCAGACCAAGACCTAATCATGTCTGTTCAAAACTCCAATGTTCCTTCCTATCCTATAATATAGGCTTCTTGTTCTTATCAGGCCATCAAAATTTTCCCTAATTTGATCTCATCCTGGACAATTCTCTGCCAGGCAACTATATTGTAATGAGGAGTTTAATGGGATTGGAATTAATGGAGCTGCTTTCAAATTCCAGCCAGTACTCAGTGGAAGAACCTTTGGTAATTCATTGACTCCTGGAGTGTTGGATCTTCATTTGCAAAATGGGGATAATGATGCCTAAGTCACAGAGAATTTTATGAGGATTTAATAAGATAAGATGTGTGGAAGCAATCCAGCATTGTGCTCAGAACCCACATTTGAGCTGACTTACCTGGCTCAAACCCAGGCTTTCCCACTTACTAACTATGCTAGCTGGAGCAAGTTCCTTAACCTCTCTGGGCTTCATTCTTCTCTTCTGTAATGTGGAGCTACTAACTGTTCAAACATCATAGGTTTTTAGTGAGGGTAAAATGATTCAATATATGTAAAGTGCTTAATACAGTGCCTGACACGTTGTCAGCTTGAACAGGTATAAGCTGCCATTAGGTGGCAAGAGACCTGGTAGAGTGCTTGACACCTAAGTAGCACTTGCATGTTTCTTAAGCTTGCTGATGAATTAATCTTATCCATATAATCTTATTTCTCACTAATTCTTGCTATGCACATTTTTATACTACCCTTTTCCAAGATGAGCTGACATCTCCGTTTTCCACATTTATATCTCCCATTGTTCCCACCTTTGACTATGGGATTCCTCATTTCTAGAATGTCTTCCCCTTCCACAAATCTACGCTAAACCTTGTCTCCATGAAACTTTCCCTCATCACTTCTTTACTCATCAGTATCTTCCTTTTCTGATCCAATTACTCTCAATTTAGCACTCAATGCTATTATTCTAACAGATTACACTTAGGTACAGTTTTCTGTGTGTTCATTTTGTGCCTTCAACTAGTCTGGAGAATATTTCTCAGCTCATCGTTTCAGAACACACAGTAAACATGTTGCTGTTGTTAGGTGCTGTCAAGTCGTGTCCGACTCATAGCAACCCTTATAGGGTTTCTAATGGCTGATTGTTTAGGGATTGCCTTGGGAGTGGATTGCCACATCCTTCTCCTAATTTTGTGGTGCTGGGTATCAAACTTGGGACCTCAGAGACTGCAGAGAACTTCTCTACCACCTGAGCTAAATCCCAGCCCCACAGTAAACATGGTGACTATTTAATCTACTAGGGTACCTTATTATGTCACATCATCTCTACAGATTGGATTCCCAAATTATATTTAGGATGAGATTCAGAGAAAGGGACATGTACTTAGTTGTCTGAGGAAGGGGAAAGATCCAGAATTTTGGAATAATTTCAAATAACTAGGATCTCTTATCAATGGAGTGGCACATGAGGGTGGGCAGAGGCATTGGGGTATGGAGATAAGGAGTTCCTGCTACCTGGGACAAGGGCCCATGGTTTCCGGGCAAAGGGGTTGGAGAAGTGCTTAAGCACAGGGGCCCTGCAGGTGAGGGGCTGGAGGCTGACCCTTTCTGACACAGACTGGAAAGTGTCCCCATTCGAATCTGGTTCTTGCTGTGACAGGCTTTGCCTTTAACTAGTTTCTCAAGCTCCTTACACCTTTACACAACATTTGCTCTATTGAGAAACTGGTTTTGCATGAAACTTCCCATGGCTTGAAGCAAGTAACCATGACGGTGTTTGCATACCATTGGGGTTTTACCCTCCTATAAGTGCCAATAAAGATGAAGTAGCATTCAGATGACGTGATATGAAGAACACCACCGCAGCCTGCAAAGCTGGGAATGTTTGAACTATGTGAAAGGTTCATACCAGGATTTCATAACTACTGAGAAGGCCAAGAAAGACTAGTCCAGAATGCAAGGTGAAGAACAACATTGTCTTTGCCATAGTTCTCATGGGTACCATAGCCACCCTTGATATCTCTCCTTTCTCTGCACTCCTGTAGTATGTATTGTCTGGACCACACAGTTCAGTTCTGCATTATGTGTGGTCTTTTTAAAAAATGTTCTATGTAGCTGGACATGGTGGCACTCACCTATAATCCCAGCGACTCTAGAATTGAGGCAGAGAGACGCAGGTGCGAGGCCAGAGGCAGCCTGCCTAATTTAGTGAGATCCTGTCTCAAGACAAAAAAAAATTTTTTTTAATGGGCTGGGTGTGCAGCTTAGTGGTAGAGTACTTGAGGGAAAAAAAAAAAAAAAAAGCATGTGTGAGGCCCTGGATTCAATCCCCAAGTACTGGGGGAAAAGAAAGAAAGAGAAAGAAACTAAAGCTCTTTGTTGTGTTGCCATGCTACTTGTAGGTTCCTTGAGAACCCAGAGTATCTATATTTTATACTTCTTTGCTGTCCCCTACTGAGCTTCACAATACAATTTAAGCGGAGGACACAATAAAATTCCCTAAAAGTAAGTGTTAGATTTGTTTTTGGAAATGAAAAGTCATAAAAAATGGCTCTACAAAAAGGAGAAATAGGGGAATTTCTTTTTCAAAACTGGTATGTTTAGGGGGCACCATCATTATTTGTGGTGGCATAATTAGCAGTAGTGTCTTTTCATTAGCCACTCCAGAAAGTACAGGTCAAGAAAGTACAAGTAGGATACCTGGCTCTAGTTCTTTCCCAAGTAGGAGAGAAAGACGTCCCACCCCTGTATCTGAGATCCTTTCCCTGGCTCTCCTTCCCCTCACCATCACAAGGGCCATACAAGTACAGCTTGAGGAGCCACCAGAGACTGATTCAACTCCCTTCCTTTGTAGATGAGGAAACAGGAAGAGCAGCTGATAGTGGTAGAGAGAGTAAGTGTGGAATTTGGAGCCAGGAAGAGCTCTGGTCTCAGTGCTTTTTTAGCTATGTGATTATGACACAGTTTCTTACCATCTCAACACCCCAGTTTCCTTGATTTTTACAAGAAGGATAACAATGCCTACCTACAAAAGAATTAAGTGAGATAATGTACATAAACACAGTGCTCAGCTGTAGTAGATGCTCAATACTTGTTGGCTTTTTCTCCTTTCTTTCTCTTGAGTGTCCTTCCCAAAGTCATAAAACAATTTAATACTAACCTGCCCTGTTTTATAAGCCATGTTGTCTTTCAATCATAAACTAGGAGGGGCCGGGCGTGGTGGCGCACGCCTGTAATCCCAGTGGCTCGGGAGGCGGAGGCAGAAGGATCACAAGTTCGAGACCAGAGGCAGTCTGCGTAACTTAGCGAGACCCTGTCTCAATAAGTAAAAAAAATGGGCTGAGGTGCAGCTCAGTGGTCCAGCACTTGCAGAGCATGCAGGCGCGAGGCCCTGGGTTCAACCCCCCAGTACCAGAAAAAAAAAATCATAAACTAGGGCTACCCAGCCTCTTATCCACTAGAAAATTAGGATCAACAATTAAAACAAAATTTCAAGGTGGACATAACCTTCATTGGAGATTTGGGTAAATTTATTTTGAGCAGCATACTGAGAGAAAAGAACTTAAAAGATAGAAATGCTAAATTTCAGAGTGAAACTGAAGGCATTGAGGTTTTGCCCATTACCAACTATAGTGTTGGAAACCTTGGTACTCCCAAAATAGTACTGGTGGCCTTTTACCACCCCACCCCTTTTTAAAGAAAATCCCATCTCTGATGTATTTACATGCCTTGCTTTGAAACCTGGTATTTTTCACCTGTCTTTTTTAGGACATCCTCTGTTGTTCATTAATCATCAATTGACGCTAAACTGAAAACACCACTGTTGAGGTTCTGTTCAAAGAAATAAGAGACATTGGTAATGATCCTGGTGGACTTGTGGGGAAGTTTGGTCTCAGGATGAAATGAAATGCACATTCATATCATCTATAAAAATGAATATGTAACGATAAACCTTTTTTTCCCCCGTGATGGAGAAGATTTATTGGGATAATTATTTCTTTAAAAAATTGAAGTTAGTTAATAGTCATTGTGTTTGCCTGCAAATATATCTTTCAGCATGAAGCAGAATCAGATTAGAACAGAAGAAAAATCTTATGAAAGACCTCCTAACTGGGATTATTACAATTACCAAATTGTGATTGACCATTCTTCATTTAGTGAATGAGGTCTTGCAAGGCAGAGGGAACAAAGCAGAGGCAAATTTTCCCGGTGTTCTCTTTGTGGAGGGTATGGTTGAGAGAATAATGTCCTTCCAAAATGTCCACATTCAAATCCTCAGAACCTGTGACTATGTTAAGTTACATGGCAAGGGGAGAATAAAGTTGCAGAGGGGATTAAGGTTGCTAAAAGCAGACCTTAACATAAAGAGTATTTTGGATTATCTAGGTGGGCTCAATGTCATCACAAGAATCCTTAATAGAAGAGAACCAGAAAAAGCCAGGTGCCATGGCACCCCTGCAATATCAATCGCTCAGGAGGTGGAAGCAGGAGGATCAAATGTTTAAGGCCAGAGGTAGCCTGCTTAAGTTAGTGAGATCCTAACTCAAAATAATATAAAAAATGGGTTAGGTGTGCAGCCCAGTGGTAGAGTACTTGCAAAAGCATGTACAAGGTCTTGGGTTCAACCCCCAAACAATAAAAAAAAAAAAAAAGAAAGGGAGGGAGGGTTGGAGGGACAGAGAGAGAGAGAACCAGACAGTTGGTTGGTGATGTGAGAAGAACCCAACCCACTGTTGCTGAAGGTGGAGGAAGAACATGAGCCAAGGAATGTAGACAGCCACCAGAAGCTAGAAAGGGTAAAGAAATAGGTTTTCCTCTTACAGCCTCCAGAAAGTAGTGCAGCTCTGCTGACACCTTGATATTACCTCAAGGAGACCCACTTCTTACTTCTAAATTATAGCACTGTAAGATAATAAATTCATGTTATTTTCAGCCACTAAGATTAGGGTAAATTTTTTATAGCAGTGATAGAAAACTAATGCAGAAGGTCTCTCCAAACAAGAACTGATTCAGAGGAAACTTCCCAATGTTGCCTTAATGATATTGTTTGGCATCCTGGGATTTCACACATCATGGGCAACAAGGTTCCCCGAGGGAACTGAGACTCAGAAGCTGAGGACCAGTTCCATGGGCAGAGTGATCAACAGTAGAATGTCTCTCACATTGGGCACCATAATGGATGGAGAACACAAACATAACTACCAACCTCAAGGAGAGAGGGGATTAGTAGCAATATTTGGTATTTATAGCACATCTTGTATTTCATAAAGTGTCCATCTGATCTTCCCACTAATGGTAGGAGGTAGAAATTTTTATTATTTCATTTTGAAAACAAGAAAACTGAAGTTTATCAGCAAGGATATATTGTTAACCCTGGAGTAAGTGGTACCACATTTTTTATTGAATACCCTTCTTATTAATCCTTGTGTTATGGGTTATTTGAAAATAATTTATGTAATCCTTATTTTGCCTTAAAAAACTTCCCCTTGCTTCAATTTCATAGTAGATACACATAGTTTATTGGGACATGTGTGTCCCCATTACAATGCTCTGCTTCTCCTAAGTAAACTCATAATCTTTGAGGAAAAACAAAAAGAAAACTGAAATTTAGAGGATTAATTTTCTTGAAATTAGACAATACTAAGTGGAAGAAAGCTGGGTGTTTTGGCATGCATCTATAGTCACAACTGCTCAAGAGTCTGAGGCAGAAGGAGCCACTTGAGCTCAGGAGTTTGAGACCAGCCTAGTAACTGAGAGACCTCATCTCGGGGGGGAAAAAAAAAAAGTAAATGGAAGAATTTGGATTTAAACAGATCTGTCTGGCTCTGAAATCTAAACGCCTGGCTTCTTTGGTGTCTGTCCTGCCTGGAGAGTCATTCCGCCAGGAAGTTCACACTAAGTAGAACTTGCTCATTAGTTTGGGTAATTTCTGCTGGTTAAATGATGGTTGTTGTAAGGAGAATGCAGATAACACTTTGCAGTTGTATCCACTCTCCAAATGCCTGTTTCTTGTGAATATGGAGGCTTCCTAAGATGTGTCCATTGTCAAACATCATGGACAAGTGGGGGCTTTTTGCTGAACAATTTCACTTGACTGTCCACCATAAGCATAAATTCAACATATCTAAAACATACTTCAACCTGTACCTTCCCTATCTCAATCAGTTCTCCATCCTGACTTTTCTGTTTAAGAATTTTGTTACTCTTAAATCTAGTCATCTAGCTTCAAGATCTACAGAAACAATAATAGTTAATATCTACTAAGAATGCATTCCAGTTATGTGCAAAGCATTTTAGACGTCATCCATTTAATCTTCCCAACAACCCTTAGGAGGAAGGTACAACTATTAACTCCATTTAACATATGAGGAAATTGAGGCTTATGTAAATTACCAAAGGTGAGACCTTAGCATTATCTTTCATTACTCATCTCCATCACCTTCCATAGTTCATGAATCACCAAGTCTTGTCAATTCTACGTCTGTACTGTTTCTTGGATTTGTTGCTTTCTTTCCACGTCCATTACCACTTTACCAGTCATGCCTCTTTTGATTTAGGCTGGAACTGCTGCCATAGCCCAATGTGGTCTCCCTTGTTTTGTAATTTCCTTTCTTAGATCTTTCTAACATGTTTTGTTCACACTAAGATGCCTAAAATCCTACTTTTATCCTAGCCATCTCTAAATTCAAACTGAAGAAGATACACCCAATTTTCCCCAGAGATCATTTTGGGATAGCATGACAATAAAAATATTTTTTGGAGAAATTAAATAACTTTTCCTTTTTTTGAGACAGGGTCTCACTGTGTAGCTCATGTTGGCCTGGAGCTTACTATGTACACCAGGCTGGCCTTGAACTTGTTTTAATCTTGAATGTAGGAATGTAGCCTCTTGAATGTAGGAATTATAAGTGTGCACCACCACACCTGGCCAAATAGCTTCTTATATTAAAAGGAAGAGGAAGAATGTTATAACTATATGTTGAAATTATAGGACAAGATATATAATAAAGATAAGTAGCCAGTGTACCCCATAAATATGCAGCTCAAACTTTGTTTTAGTCTTGGGAGCTTCTACTGGTCATTTGGCCTCCTCAAATAAGCAATTCCATTTTTAGAAGCAAATTTTTGCATAAAAAGAAAAGTTACATAGTGTTTTTCTTGTGTTTAAAAACTTTATTATGAGAATTAAAGTAATAAATGTACAAAGTAAAGAAAAGAAAGTCGCCAGGTGCGGTGGCACATGCCCCTAATCCCAGCGACTTGGGAGGCAGAGGCAGGAGGATCGAAAATTCAAGACCAGAGGCAGTCTGCGTAATTTAGTGGGACCCTGTCTCAAAAAGTAAAAAAATGGGCTGGGCGTGCAGCTCAGTGGTATAGCACTTACAAAGCATGCAAGTGCGAGGCACAGGGGAGGGGGGGTGGGGAACCCCCAGTACCACCAAAAAAAAAAAAAAAAAAAAAAAAAAAAAAAAAAAAAAAAAAAAAAAAAAAAAAAAAAAAAAAAAAAAAAAAGGAAGGAAGGAAGGAAGAAAGAACATCACAATGCTACCAAAGGAAAATAGTAACAACGTGTAGTGAGCAAGGTGTTAATTTGACTGTGGCAATGACTTCACAGTGCATTCATATATCAAGTCATGGCATTGTACACCTTGAATGTGTACAGTTTGTCAATTGTGCCTCAATAAATCTAGGGGGAAAAAAGAGAAAAGATACCACTGATGAATATAAAAAAAAAAAATCCCTAAAGGATAAAAAAAAATTTATCTCTCTTTGAAGGTAACTATTGAACAAAGAGATTTATTTTCTTCTTTCTATTTTATAGTTCCCTATAATTTATAGATTTTCTATGATGAACATGTATGGCTTTATAATAGAAAGAAAGACATTAAAGCATAATTTTAAAAACAAACCAAAATTTCCATCATTCCCTACTACTTATAACTCTAAATTCTCTGGCTGAGGCCTGGTATACTCTGGCCCCAAACTGTTTTCCAGACTTATTTTATAGTAGTAAATTCAAATGTTCTGCTTCGGTTAAACTATTTCAAACACATTTTCCCCGCTGTGTCTCTGACTGTGCTTGTTTTCTCTTCTTGGAATGAGGCTTCCCATTCTCTTTTAATATCCCAATTCAGTCTATCATTCAAGATATATGTCAGTTCTACATTCAGCCTTTCCGAAGAGGGAAGGAATCAGTATGTAGTGTCTATTATGTGTTCCATGCACTGTACTCGGTGCTTCACTTGGTTTACTGTTGAGAGCTCACTATAACTCTAGGAGGTTGGTGTTAATTACTTTCATTTTACAGATGAGGAAACAAAATTTCCCTCACGTCTCATTGCCAGTGTGTGGCAGAGCTGGAATTTGTAGTTTGCTAATTCTAGTCCCAGCTCAGCAAGGTCTCATTTTTTCCCCAACTTTTATAGCTCATATGTGAATTATAAGTTTGACCAAGAATCACAGAAGTGCATTCTAAGTGCGTGGCATTGCTTTAATGTTATTTTGAGCTACTTATATTTTGTATCTTTGTTTATCTTTTCAACAAAATGTCCTTATGAGAAAACTTGGGTATGAGTCCTAACTTGTTATTTACTAGCTATTTGTCTTTGGCCTGCAGCTGTAGCCCTGTGGCATCCGACCCGTCAGATCTCGGAAGCTAAGCAGGGTCGGGCCTGGTTAGTACCTGGATGGGAGACCGCCTGGGAACACCAGAAGCTGTAGGTTTGGGAGAAGGACCTGGCAACCCCCTTCCAAAAAAAAAATCAATCTGCCATTGAAAACCCTATGAACAGCAGAGAAGCACTAACAATCATGTTTCCCCTGTTGTACAGAGGGTTGCTATGAGTTGGATACTGACTCGATGGCACCTAACAACAACAACAACAACAAATTTGTCTTTGAGCAAACTACTTAACTTTTCTCAGTTTCAATTTCTTCCACTGTAAGATAGGGAAGGAAATAATAATACTAAACTCTTAGGGTTGTTATGAGGGTTAAAAATCCAGTATATACCTTGTACAAAAGAGCTGCTTGCTTTGTATTTAATTTGATATGGTGATATTAGTTTATGTTCAAATTCTATTAAATTTCTAGGTTTAAAAAATAGTAGTGCTTTGAAATATTTCTAAAACTCAGTGACTTAATCTAGAGAAACAGAACTTTTTAAAGAGACATTTAAAAATTGACTTTACACAAATTTAAAAAGTATTTTTAACTAAAATGGAATTTTCTTATTTGGTCAGAATATCCCATCTTGCTGTTTAATTAACATTGAACAAGAAGTTCAGTTACTGGTTGAAGACTACTCCACAAAGTAAATGTTTACATTTATAAACATGAATGTTTTATTGAATGTTGTCATTGTTAGTCAAGAAAGCCACTGAGAATTTAAAAACTGAATACACTGAGACTTATGTTTACCAAGAAAATGAAAAAAATCTTACAAAAAAAAATCACTGGCCTTAAGAAACAGACATCATTTTTCAAAATATATAATTTTACTATCAGAAAAAAGAACATCACTGCTTTTCCCCCAATTATTTTCCTTTTTAGGGTCAGATGAAAAGAAGCAAAATTCACTTAAACTAATGGTTCACAACTTTTTGATTATTGCATCATTTTCTGATTTTTCAATTACTGCATAGACTATCTTCTAAAGGTGTTGTAAGACCTTCATCTACTAAAGTGAATTAAAATTTTATTTTGAAGTTTGTGAAAGTTCTATATAATTCTGGGGATAATTAGGGCCACAATAAAAATTAGTCAGAGATTCACAATTGACATTTAAACTTTTGGTGAGATGTAAACAGATAATAAAGTTATAAGCTACTGCTAAATAAATCTCTTTTTGCCTTTTATTTATCTACCTTCCCCCACCATCATCATTTTTGATTATAAAATATTTTTCAGATTTTTACAAGATGAACACATCTGATGTTAGAAATAATAATTATTTTATTCTTTTCTTTTCTTTTTTTTTTTTTTTGCAGTACTGGTGGTTGAACCCAGGGCCTCGCGCCTGCATGCTTTGCAAGTGCTGGACCACTGAGCTGCACCCCCAGCTCATTTTTTTTACTTTTTGAGACAGGGTCTCGATAAGTTACGCAGACTGCCTCTGTCTCGAACTTGTGATCCTCCCACCTCTGCCTCCCGAGCTACTGGGATTACAGGCGTGCGCCACCGCACCTGGCTCTTTTTTTTTTTTTTTTTCCAGTATGAGGGCAGGGGCTGGTCTGAACCCACGGCCTTACAACATGCTAGGCAAGTGCTCTATCATTAAGCTGCACCCCCAGGCCCTTTTTTATTTTTCATCTTGAGACAACATCTTGCTAAATTATACAGGCTGCCTCTGACCTCGAACTCACTATCCTCCTGCCTCAGTCTCCTGAGTTGTTAGGATTACAGGCACCTGCTACTGTGCCTGGCCATTCTTTAACTCTTAATATTTTATTTCAGTTATTAAAAGACTTGTCAAAATACCCTTGGCAAGAATAACTATGTTCTATATAATATTTCTGCAGGTAGCAAAAGTCTATCCTCTGAAATCTTGCCACTGCAAGATTATCTTCAGTGAAACCACCATCTGTTATTACCTTATTGCTAAATCAAAGAAAGACTTAGTTCTTATAGGGGGCTTCCCTGAGTCATTAGCCCACTGGAAACACACTCTTTCACAGCTTGAGTCTATTTCCTTGGTTTTCTATAACAACAATCTTCACTGCTTTTCTTTTTGCTTTTCTTTTCTTCTTCTTTTTTGAGTTCTAGGGGGTTGAATCTAGGGCCTCACCCATAGGCAAATGCTCTACTACTGAGACACACCCCAATCCCTTTTTTATTTTTTGAGACAGAGTCTCACTAAATTTTGCAGGCTGCCTCTTGCCTTGAACTTGTGGTCCTCCTTCCTCAGCCTCCAGAGTCACTGGGATTATAGGCATAAGCATGTGTCCACTGCTTTTCTTCTCTCCTTCCTAGCATTAAACCTTGGGCTGGGCTTTAGCTCAGCTGGTAGAATGCTGCTCTGCAGTCTCTGAGGTCCCAAGTTCAATTCTCAGCACCACAAAAATGGGAGAAGGATGTGGCAACCCACTCCCAAGGCAATCCCAAAACAATCAGCCATTGAAAACCCTGTAAGGGTTACTATGAGTCGACATGACTCAACTGCACCTAACAACAAGCCTTAAACCTCACTACTCCTTTGATTCCCAACATTATCTCACCTACCGGCCATGATTGCAACTAAAAATGGCAAATGAGTCACAAATCCTTATCACCTGCTCAGGCATTGCCTCTGACTCCCAGACCCGTAAATGCAATGGCTGCTCTTCTTAAGGTTCCACAAGCCCCTTGAACTTGTCATGCTTCAGATTGGGCTTCTTATCTTTTCTCTAACCTTGGTAAAAGCACCACCATCCACCCATGTCCTCAAGTCAGAAACCTAGGAGTCATCCTTGATACTGCCTTTTATTGATATAGAAATAGCTCATAAAGGAACTCTTGGTCCTTTTGATTCTACCCTTTTAATATCTTGAATCTGTCTTCTTTCCACTTCCACGTAGTTCTCTAATGTACACAAGTTTTTTACTTTGCTTTACATCTACCTTTTTTTTTTTTTTGTCCAAGGATTGAACCTAGGACCTCTCACATGCTCAGCATGTGCTCTACCAAACTCTTCTTTACATAGCAAAATACAAATCTGGTCCAATTATTTGTCTCCCCCATTGCTTACCTTGAATAAATCCTGGGTTAAAGGTAGGCCTCATATATACTTTGCAGGTGCTCTACCACTGGGCTGCACCCCCATACCGTTTTTTATATTTTAAGTCAAGGTCTCTCTAAGTTACACAGGCTGCCTCTGGCCTCAGTCTCTCAATCCTCCTGCCTCAGCCTCCCAAATTGGTGAGATTACAGGTGTGTGCCACCACACCCAGCAAATTCTAGCTTACTTTGATATGACCTATAAGGTCCCATGATCTTGATTCTGCTTGATATATAGTGCATGTTACTCACACCTCAGCTTTTCTACCATGCTTCTTTGAGCAACTTAACTGTAAACTGGTGGTAATAGTAATTGTGAGGATTTAATGAGGTAATTTTCAATAAATTTCCAATAAATGAGGCAATTTTCAGTAAATGCTGTTATTTACAATTATGACTAACATCCTTATTCATATGTCTTTGAAAATAGTACTGCCGTTTAAGATGTGTTCTTAAAGTAAGATTACTGGATATGCATTTTTAAAGTCTTTTGAAATTATATTGCCAAATTGCCCTCCAGAAAAGTTACAGCAGTTTATATTCTCATCAGTGGAATTGAGAAAGTCTGTTTCTTCACATTCTTTACTCAATATGAGATTACACTTTTTTAAAATCATTGCCAAATTGGTAAGTGAAAAATCACCTATTTTGTAACTTATTATGTCTGTTTACATATCTACCACAGCAAGATCAGATCAGATATATAACATAGTATTATTACTATTTACTCTTTCTTAGTTGTACATTTTTTTATGGTGAAAAATATGTACATTTACAATCAGGCAAATGGACTCAGTTTAGATAATCCCAATTCTATTGGCAACATCCAAAGCATAATCAGAAGCCAGTGGAAAATATGCCTTCTTCTTGCCAGCAGGCCTGTTCAGGTGTTGACCTTGGTCACATCAGTGTCACAGAGCTGCTTCACAGCCTGTTTGATGTGGTGTTTGTTGGCCTTGACACTCATAATGAACACAAGTGTTTTGTTGTCTTGTATCTTCTTCATAGCAGACTGGTTGGGCAACTCATTGATGGCATAGTGGTCAGGCTTGTTTTTCCTGTGGGTGCTTTTTTGAGGACATTTGAGGACTTCCAGGGCCCTAGAATCCTGGGATGGGTTGTCAGAAATTGGGTCTTTTTTTTTTTTTTTTCTCCTTGATGTGTACGTGTCCGTGGGTGGGGGTGGCGCTGTGGATGCCTTTCAGCACTGCCTTTTTGGCCTTCAAAGTCTTTGATTTGGCTTGGCTTTGGCTTTGGGAAAGGGAGGAACTTCCTTCTTTGCTTTACGTGCCATCTTGCTGAAGAGGCTTGTAGTAGATCTGAACACTGATAATTTTCATCTCTTTAATAAAGGGCTGCAATCTTATACATTTTTGAGCCTCTTGACTTAGCTCTTTCCTTCAGATTCCTTAGGAGTGAGCAGGTATTTGTGTACTTGAATTGAATAAAATTCAACATTCAATTCTCATTAAACTTTTAAGCTCAGTATTGGGTCCAGTTTCCTTATAAATCTTTCAATGAGGAACACAGAACTCCACTGAGAGCTGAAAGAACTGTTTCTAATCCTAATTTAATCTCTAGTCGGTGTGCAACCTTGGACAAGACACTTAATGTCTCTAGACCTTTCCTTTGTTATATGTAAAGTGAGTAGGGTGGTACCAGGTCATCTCTTAGGTCTTTTCCAGTTCTTACATTACGCAGCCTGCAGCCATACCACTGTGGCATCCGATCCCGTCAGATCTTGGAAGCTAAGCAGGGTTGGGCCTGATTAGTACATGGATGGGAGACCGTTAGTACATGGATGGGAGTACATGGATGGAATACCAGGTGCTGTAGGTCTGGGAGAAGGACCCAGCAACCCATTCCCCCCAAAACAATCAGTTATTGAAAACCATATGAATAGCAGAGAAGCACTAACAATATTGTGCCGCCTGTTGTATATAGTGTTGCTACGAGTTGGACACTGACTCAACAGCACTTAACAACATTACACAGGTAATTTCTTTTTAAATGAGGTTCCATCAGTGGCAAACTCATGGAATATTCCTCCCTACTGTGCTACAAATACTGCTTTCCTCCAAAATAGTGTCATCATTTTGAGGCAGAATCTGTTTCTTTCAAGGGATGTCACTTGTCTGTATAGTACTTGAACCTTAAGACAGCAGCAGCAACTACTGTCCAAAAAGCATAATCAAGAGTTTAATGGGAAGTTAGTCTTACTCACCGGCTGGGATTTAGCTCAGTTGGTAGAGTGCTGTGCTGCAGTCTCTGAGGACCCGAGTTCAATTCCCACCACCGCAAAAATGGGAGAATGGTCTGGCAATCCACTCCCAAGGCAATCCCGAAACAGTTAGCCATTGAGAGCCCTATGAGGGTTGCTGAGTCGGATACCGACTCGATGGCACCTAACAACAACAACAACAAGTCTTACTCACTTTTTTGGTGACAAAAATCTCTGAAAATCTGTTAAAAGCATGGAAAAACACACATAGGCTTATATTCACAAAATTTCCAAGGGTTCTTGGAGCGTTGGAAGCCTATCAGTGAACCCATAGATCCTAGGCTAGTAGCACTTAATTTGTGACATTAAATTGAACCCTGGAGAATAAGCAAAGTATTAAAAGTGCTCCCTTCTTATTGGAAAAGGGAGCTGCTAGATTAAATGAGAAATATTTATAGAATTATTAAAACTTTCTTTAAAAACTAACCTGCTATGCTTACTTGTAAACATCTCTTTGTAAGTCATATCATGTACTAACTTGCTTAAATCTTTTAGAATAGAATACCAACTCTGTATAGGACTCTATAAGGCCCTGTCTGGTCTGGCTCCTGCTCACTCTCAAAGGCAGTCCAGTGAGACTCAAAGTCTCACTGGCCTGCCTTTGGCTTAGGGAACACATCAACTCTCTGTAAGTCACTCTGTGTCTGCTGCATGGTCTTAGAGTGAACTGTTTCCTCTGGCCTGACCACTTTTCCTGGTTGCCATCCTTCAGGCCCCTCCACACTCACCTTCACCTCCACTGTCATTCACTGTCACAACAAGCAATTTCTTCCTTATATAGTTGATCTTGTCATGGTCATGGCCATTGTTTTATTTATTTGCTTATTGTCTTCTCTCCTCACTAGCATCTCAAAGGAAGGGACTTTGCTTGCTTGTAACTTTATTTCCAGAGCTAGGCATGTTCCTGGCAAACATGGTAGTTGTACTCAGTTACCATTTGTTGAATGAATAAATTAATAAACTTCAGCTGGGGTGGATTAAAACTTAAAGAGGGTTTAAGCACTAAATATTTTAGCACTCATCCATATTTTTAATTCTAACTAAAAATTTTGGTGCTCCTCCCCCAAATGAGAAGAAATATAGTGTCTGCAACAATGGGCTCAAACATAAAAAGATCTTGTGCATGGCACAGTATTGGGTAGTGTTTCATTCTGTTGTACTTTGGGGCGCTATGAGTTGGATCCACCTCAATGGCACCAAACAAACAAGTATAATACTAAAATGTGGCCTGACATGTACTGAAGTGAAAATAGCTTCTATGTTCTCTGATTATAAAATCTGGGTGCCTGTGCTTTGCTAGTACCCTAAGAATATGGATATTTCATCTTCCTTTGGGGAATATAGCACTCACTGATCCCTCTAACTGTGCTGGACATTGCTTTAGTTTAAACTTGTGTATGTCTACAAGACCTTTCCTGGAATTTTTTTAGGAATTATGTTAAGTATGTAGGCCAGTTTGGAGAATTGACACCTTTACTGTAGTGGTTCTTCCAATCCATGGTTGTATAGTAAGTCATTCCAGTTATTTAGGTCTTCATTAAATTCTTTTATCAGCATTTTATAAATTTGACCATGCAGATCCTGTACATGTTAATTTATATGTAAATATATCATATTGTTTGCAGCAATTGTAAATGGTATTATGTTTTTGTTTCCTCATGTCTCTTAGTGAGGAGGGAGAAATGTACTCTTGTGACCTTAACCAGCTGGCCTAATGTTTATCCTAACATTCAAGCACCTCTATAATGTGCCTCTGAATTTCTGTAATTCAACCTTATAGCTAATTGCCAAACACCAGTCTCTACTACTACCAGAATGGTCTACTGGTCTGTCACCTGTACGTGCCTTATTCATTTCATCTTCTGGTTTCCTTGTGCCATCTCCTCTGTAGAGTAGAACATTTACTGATTCTTTTACCACAAACTACATTTTAATTATCTTTCAAGAAGCAGGTCAAAGCTCTTTATACGAGGCCTGCTCTTAAAATCCCTTCCTACATCACTCTGTTTCTTCCTTGGACTCTTTTAACCAATATTGCATGCCACTCAATCATTAACTTAATGGTTGTTTGTTTTTCAAGACAAGGTCCCCTCTGTAGCCCAGGCTGCCTTCGAATTTGGGATCCTCTTGCCTCAGCCTCTGGAGTGCTGGGATTACAGGTGTCCACAACCAGGCCTGGCTGGTAATTTAGTTTCTAATTAGATTAATCTATGTTTTGTTTCCTAATTAGATCATATACAGAGAAGAGGGTCCCAGAATAGATCTCAAAGCGCCACACACACAGAAGAATTCCAAATTAACTTTATAAATGATGAAGTGGGAGGGGGCAGTGTTTTAAGACATGTCAGTTAAAGCAAGGCTACGGGAGCTTCTTTATATAAAGGGTACCGTGTACCAAAAATTCTCCAGAGTCTTTCATCCAGGCAAAATCCATGCTCGCCACTTCAAGGCTTCTCTTTCTATCTTTTCCTTCCTCCCAATAAATCCCAAGACCTCCAGCTAAGCGGATTTGAGATGTAGATCCTTTCCAACTACCGCCTCAAGCTGTTCTAAACACAGCAGGTCTGTGGTTAGAAAGTTAAAGTTTTTAGGCATTTACTTCAAATAATCCCCGGGAAGCTGCAGTACCACTTTCTGGCCGCCAGAGGACAGGCAGCCGCGGGAGAGATGCTCCCCATCCGCAGAAGTCTGCGAGAGGTCAAGGCACAGGCTGAAAGTTGGGTCTGCGTCTATGGCCTTCAGGCTTCACACACAGCTGAAAGTGCTCGGCTGTTAGCATCTCCAAATGGTTCCTTTTCCTCATCTGAGAGATGAGCTGAAGTACCCAAAGGCACACTCCATTATGCTTACCTTAAATGATTACCAGTAGTACCGGATGCACTTTTGATGCAGAATCTAAAGGCAGAAAAGTAGTTAACAGAGATGCATTATCTTTCTAGCCCACCACAAATCTGCTTTTAAGTTCTTTAGCCAATTAAAAAAATTAAAATCGCTTACGCACTGTCCACATAGCCCACAACAAACTGCCTCGAGGAGCCAATGTCCCTATTTCGGTACATTGCAAACGGAATGTTTTAAGAGCTAGATTATTTCTACACATAAATTGTGGCTCATGGAGCAGTCCACTTGCAGTGTGCTTTCCATCATTAATCACATCTTTGTTATGTGATATCCACGTGAGTCCTTCTCAGTAGAAGCAGCTTCAGGCTCAAATGCTCAAAGAACACTGGAATAAAGCTCCAATTGTCCTATTCAATGATTCCAAGTCCTGGTTTGTCGCCGCCTTAAGTCTCTAGTTTTCCAAAGTGTGTAATGTCTCAAAACAAAGCTATTTGAGTGAATTCAAATTAAAAAATGCATGAGATATATGGAGTTAAGTCAACAAAGATTTTGCACCTCCCAAGAGGCGATGAATCCCTGATGTGATTTAAAGATGATTCTGTGCTGCCTGATGTAGAAAACATTTTCAAGGAGCATTCTAGGCTGCTTAAACTTACTACATTTGTAAGTATAAATAAAATCAAATAATTTACAGACGTCCATGTGACGGCTTGCAACGACAACCATATTTAGCGGAACGCCTGACAACACTAGTGCCATTTTTCGTAGTTACCTGCAACTTCCCTCTTACAAGAGACGGCAGAGCCCTGCATTTTGGATTCCAAATAATTCTTATAGAGCTACTGTAATTCTCTGAAGTCGTCTTTTGCGTCTTATGTTGGGGAGGCAGCCGAAAACAGCCTAGGGAGGAAAGGCTGCGTGTCTGGGCGGGCGGGGGAACCTCCCATACCTGTTGGGGCGCAGTGGGGAGGCGCGCCGGTAGGGTCTCAGCCGGGGTCGGGGGCCGCGAGCCCGGGGCGGCGGGCGCGGAAGGAGGAGGAGGCGGAGGCCGCGGGCAGCCCAGCTCCTCCCAGCAGCGCCTACGGAACCTGCCCCCGAGTCGCCGAGCTCCGGAGGGGAACGTGACCCGAGCCCTCCCCGCGCGGCCGAAACCAGGCGCCTGGCCGCTCCGCGGGCCCGGCGGCCGCGGGATGGGCGGGCGGCGCGCGGCCCCGCCCGCGCCCACCGCCCTGCCCTCGCCTGTCTCCTCCTTTCCCCGGGGCTCCGCTGAGTTCATTCACTGGGATTGGTTTCAAGTGACGCCATCTCTTTATTTTTAAACCAATGACCTCATCCGCGCTTGAAGTTTCCTGACCAGCGACTCTTTCTCTTTTCCCCAACCCCCCACCCCGCCCCCCCGCCTTCCCCCCCGCTTTCCGTGTATCAGCGTTTGGGGGGCTCTAATCAATGTTTTAACGGTTATCCCCACCTCCCCGGCCCCTCTCCGCTCTCCCTCCGCGGCCCCTCACCTTTACCTCCCCGCGTTCCTCACCCCCTTTGCAGCGTCTCTCCGGGAGGGCTGACTGAGGGGTGGTGGAAGAGAAAGAGTGAAGGAAAGTTGCGAGCGGCTCCTCTCGCCGAGCCTCCCGCCCCCGCCCGCCCCTCCGAGAAGGAGAAGATAATATAGCGAAAAGGAGAGGCGGCGGCGAGAGCGACGGTGCGAGACGCGAGCGGGAGCGCAGCCACCCTCCGGGCTCCGCGGCGGCGTCTCGCACGCCCGGGAGGCGAGGGGGCCCGCGGGGAGACGCCGTGACAACTTTCGTTTCCCTCAGAGGGAGTCGAGAGGTCGGCGGCCCCAAAAGTAAGTGGCCTCGGCGGGCCGCGCGGGGCGCGCGGGCGGGAGGGTGCGGGGCAGCATGGACGCTCCGCGTTGCGCCCGACCCCGCGTGCCGGGGTGGCCGCGCTCTCGCCGCCGGCTCTGCCCTCCCAGGGTGTCCGGGCCACACTTCGGGGAGGAGGAGAGGGGGAGAGCGCGGCCCGGAGCCGCACGAGCGCCGGGCGCGGGGGTGTAGGCCGCGCGGGCGGTGGGTCGCGCGGCCGGCGAGGTCTCGGTCCGTGCGCCCGGCCGCGCGGCGTGGAGCCCAGCGGGCCTCTCCGGGAGGAGCGGCAGCCGCCGCGGGACGCTGCACCTTCTCGGGCGAAGCTGCTCATTTCCAGGCGCGGCTGTTACACAACACGCCTGCCAAGTGGGGCCCCGGCCTGACTTCCCATTATCCCCAATTCTCCTGTGGTGGAGGCGCCGAGGCCACCTGGGGGGTGACGGTGCTTTCTTAAACTCAACCAAAAAAACAAAAAACCCAAAACAACAACAGTAAAAAAAACTAAGCTTTTCATACCCAGGCCATGGTGCTGGGGGGTCCAGTGCGCCAGTGACTTCTTTATTTACACTGGCCGTAAAACGTGAGAAATAAAGCAGTCCAGAGAGACAACGGGGAGTCTGTGTATCATGTGTAGTTTCTTGTAGTAAAATACCGCAGAGGGAAATGTATATGCAGAACCTGAGTTTCTCAGATGCTGGGTTTATTGCCAAAAGAAACCCGATAATGAGCCTGAGAAAATACAAGGAGATCTTAAAATGAATGGATGCTGCAAAATCTGAAAGAAGTTTCTTAAAGGTCTGTTGCAAAAACCCTTGGCGGTTTGAAGTCCTGGGTGTCTCAGGTTGTTTGGAGAAAACACACCTCTAATCAGTCTGTGATGAATAAGATGGAGAGGAAAAACCTGTTGCATAATCTCATTTGCTATGGGGTTTGCTGTGCCGTCCCCTTGAATCAAGGGGAAGTGAGTTAAGATGCAGGGTTTAAAAAACTCTCTGAAGTTTTTATTTACCCAGTGCTCTGGCTGCCTCTTTGCTTTAAAAGCTTATAAGTAAATACTCTGCTCTTACAAGTGAACCAAACCTATCAAACCTGTTTAGAAAATGGCCAGGTATGTTTCTTGCCTTAATGTGCGTGTGTGTGTGTGTGTGTGTGTGTGTGTGTTTGTGTTTGTGTAAGTGTGTGAAATTTACTATCCATGAAAGACTTTCTAACAACAATTTGGTGAACTAAGGCTGTCAGAAAAATGTCTCTTTACCGGATAGGACCGATTGGTAGTACCTGTAGATGACATCTGTTTCCTCAGAGGAGCTGTGCTATTTCATTTCCATCAAGAAAAGATACTTATAAAGTTAAGGTACATTTTTAAAAGAAGAAAAGAGTGCTTACCAATTGAGTTAATTATTTTTTAATTACTTGAGCATCACATATATTGGTGAGCACAGTTTGGGAAGCTGTAATTAAGGCTTGTAGAATTTTGTATTTGGTGAAGGCAAGGAATTTATGGCATTCTGTATTTTAGCAAAATGTGACTAGGCACTGTGAAAGTTTTCTGTCTTTGCTTTTAAAAAAAGTGGATTTTATTGAATTCGAAGACAATGTAGAAGGTTGCTATTAAAAAATTTTTTTTGACTAACATTTAGCATCTTACATAAAAATTTGGCCTAATGAGTCCAGCTCCAGTTGGTTTTTAGGTAAAATAATTTGCACTTGTCAGAGTTCCACATGTGGAGGAAATTAGAAATGATTTTATTTTGAATTCTAATATAGTGAATAACCTGATTCAAGCACTATAAACCCTCATTCATATGTTAAAAATGTGT
The DNA here is from genome assembly GCA_007922755.1 of Pedetes capensis. Taxonomy (NCBI): domain Eukaryota; kingdom Metazoa; phylum Chordata; class Mammalia; order Rodentia; family Pedetidae; genus Pedetes; species Pedetes capensis. The sequence goes on along the minus strand of VMDO01004293.1, from coordinate 72,898 downwards.
AATCTGTGGTAACAAATTTAAATTTTTTTAGTTTTAACCTCTAGTACATCAGCAACTCTAAGATATCTAATTTGGCTTAAAATTGTACTTATTTTACTTGAGTGTTTCAGATGGTGCATAATCATGGAGGGGGCAAGGAACAGAACTGCAGAATCATCCACTTTTGCACCCTCTTCAGTTTGGGAAGCTCTTGTACTTTGGTTTAACTTGGTGAATGTGATTGAATACCTATAAAGTAAATTGTTGGTTCCAGGTCTCTTTGGCCAAAAGCTTGAGGGTAGTAACTGAGGAGGGGACAGAAGAGAAGATCCTGCCAACCTAATTCTTTTCCTTTTTCTTGTATAGTCAGAGATTATTTGTAGCATGGTTGGGAGTGGATTTGACACCAAAATTAGTATTTAAGAGTAGGTCTGGTTTAGAGGTGTGGCTAGGCCCTGGATTCAATCCCCTGTCCCCCACCCTGCAAAAAAGTAGGTCGGGGAAGGTTGCAAAGTTTAGGCTGGGGTTAGCAGAAGGAGCAGGACTAGTGTAAAGTTTTTTTGTTGCTATTTTCTGTAAGTGCCTCTATTGGGAAATTTAATTTCATAGAATTTTCAGCAAGTGGAATTAATATATTGATGAAGCAGACTTATGTAGCTGTTCAATATTAAAAGTTTTTCAATTTTCTATCAATCAAAATCCTACTAAATGTAATTTGGTACAATTATCTGTGTAATTTATTCTAGAGCCCCGAGTTCTCCTGGAGTTTCTGGCAAAATCAGAGTTTTTTAAATCATATATTAGCTGGACTAAAAAATTTCACTGAACATCCAGTATTTTTTTTAAAGTGCTTTGCGTTCTCAAGCAAAATGTACTTTAGCTTGAAGAAGTAAATTAATATAGGGTGAATCTATTTGGACCAGAATCCCAAGAAAAGGAGATAAATCAGGGGAATCATAAAACAGGTTTTTGTGACAAATCTGAGCTGACAAGAAACAAGTTAAAGGCAAAACCACAGTTGATGCTTGATTAGCTTAAAAAGAACTGCATCAGATTTTAAAATTGAAACTGATATCTACCATCATAAAAGAAAATCTTACTAATGTTGGCTTAAGCAAAAACATAATTAAGAAAAGTAAATCTTGCCCAAAGCTACATATGATATATTCCAAAGCCAGATGTCATTTTTCTCCCTGATTTACTTGTGTATAATATGTTGTTTTTATAAATTTCCTTAGCCCAGATGATCAAGGGTTGGCTGCCTGAAGGTAGGTTCAATGGAGGATGGCTGAACTTAAAGAAACAGGCTCAGACTTTAAGAAGAGGCCATTCTCATATACAGACTGAGATAAGGAATTAGACATTTTATCAAATAAATGACTTGAGGAAACAAGAGTGGTTCAAAAGGATCTAAGGCAGATTACTGGGGACGGGTACAAAGAAATAATAAAAGCTTGCCAGGGATATGACCAGTAAAGAAGGAAATGGGATACATTTTGGCATGAAAGAAAGAGGCATAAATGGAAAAATACCCTTTGATATCTCAGCAAGGAGAAGGGAGTAATGAAACTACACTCCCTTCTTGACTGGAGTTAGAAACTTCATTACAGGTATCACCAAAAAGTCACAAGATTTTTTTTTATTACATAAAACATTTAATCTTGTGGAAAAAGATAGATAAATTATGGCTATAAATTAGAATTGTTGTTAGGTATCTTCAAGTCCTACTCATACTGACCCTCATAGGGTTTTCAATGGCTGATTGTTTCAGGATTGTTTTTGGGGGTGGACTATCATATCCTTCTCCCATTTTTGCGGTGCTGGGGATCCAACCCGGGACCTCCCTGCAGAGCAGGCGCTCTACCAACTGAGCTAAACCCCAGCCCATAAATTAGAATTATGAGAACACAAAACTTGAAGTTTTCAGAGATAAATTCAAAATAGAGGGGGACCCACTATAGTTTCATTTCCTATTTTGAGTTATTTGGGAGGGGTAAATCATAAAAATGTAGAAATTATTAATTAACTAGATTTCTGAACTACCTATAGGTATAAACTAAACAAAACAATTAAGGGTATGCTATTTACATGGATGCCAAAAGTTGGAACATAGGTGTATGCCCTTCAGGAAAGCAAGATTATAAGAATTTTAAGGGAGATATGTATATACACAAAGATAAACAATCTTCAGACAGCTGGAAGATGCCAAATTCATGGTATAAAGGAAAAAGATATTGGAGAGTTCAAGGAGATAATCTTCAGAGATAATAGAATTTGACCCCAGACTTAAAGGATGGTTGTCTTGTATGGAGGAAAGGAAGTGAGGGAGGTTGAAGGGGGAAGCTATTCATCTTTCTAATTATTCAGTAAATTTATGTTGACCTTCTGTTGGGTGCTAGACACTAGCGATAGAGTGGAAAATAAGACCACACTCCCAGCCCATTTTTTATTTTGAGACAAGGTCTTGGTAAACTGTATAGGCTGCTTCTAGCCTTGAACTTGTGATCCTCAAGCTTCAGTTTGGGGATTACAAGCATGTGCTACAGGCACTTGGCTAGTCTTTTTTTCTTTTTTTCTTTCTCCTCCTCCTCTTCTTCTTCCTCTTCTTCTTCTTCTTCTTCTTCTTCTTCTTCTTCTTTTTAGAAAAACTGACTTTTTTAAGGTTACTGCATGCCAGCTTTGAGTTTTTAACTCCTTATTAACAATTATTCACAATTCTTTTGTTGCCATTTGCTAAGAATCTTGTCTTTTTTACTATAAGGCTGATATCATTGTTTAGTTAGGACTTTGATATATTTGGTTATATATTAGGTTAGAGTCTCCATTAGGAATAGTAATCACAATATTGCTATAAGGAGAAGCTAAATACTACGGACAGTTTATTTTGATGGTACCTTGTATAAAGGCATAAAAAAAAAGATATACAAACAATAGCAGAAAACGCTTGCCAAATAGGTAAAATAGTGCAAGGGAGGACACCTTTTCAGCACTTGTAACTATGGTACAGGAACTAAGTGGTAAATTTGGACTGCATTGTGATCTGTATGCTTAATTATGCCTCCTTACAGATTTGTAGGGTGTTACTGAAAATATTATCTTAAACATATGTTTTTTCTTGCACATCCACAAATAACAGAAACCTGAAGAACACATGTTTTTACTGTAGTTATCTGACTGCCAAGTTTGTTTTGTTAATTTTGAATATGTCCTTTATAATGTCAACTAAAAACTTATTAGTGACTATTTCATGTTTTGGGCAATGTTTACAAAGTACTTCTCAAGTATTCTTTCAGAAATCTATTCCCTCCCTTTCTCCACTCTTTTTGTAGTTTTAAACTTCAAAAAAATTTGTTTTAACATGATATTGAGGTAAAAGGATTCCAAAAAGGTTTTCTGTTAAGGTATATGTATATCTCTTTAGAACCAAATCTCTCAAAAATTATTCTGTGTGCACCTAAGCAGTTTTCATCTACACCATATACTGATACAATTAAGGTAAGCCTATGGAAAAGAAAAAAAATTTAAGATGAGGTAGGAAATTCTTTAGTGTTCACTTGATTTCCTTCTAAATGACTTCATTTAGAAAAGAATTGTAGATCTAAATGCTGGGGATTTGTGATTTGTGTGATAAAAGCTAATCTGACTTGTGTGCCCTAGAAAGGCATATGTACTTGGAAAGGACAGTAGAATTCAGATGTGCTTTAATGTCTTTGTGGGAGGGGTGGAGGGGGTAACTGCAGTTTACCGAAAAAAAGATGCACATATATTATAGTGGTATATAGCAAGGTAATAGTAAGCATGTCCATTCTTCTCTTTCAAATTAATAGAGAAAGACAGGTAGAGTAATATATGCTATTTATTGTTTGCATTGTATATCAGTTTTTTTTTCTATACAACTCACATCCTAGGATAGTACCTAGTAGAACCATCTTTTGATAAATATTTGCTGAGCAAATCAAATTAATTCCTGTCACTGTTCCTTTTTGTATGGATTCCATTATAGCTCTACATTAGAGCACTGTTTTTTGACCTTTGAGTTGCAAGCGGCAGGGAATTGCCTTATAGTTTTGGACGCTTGCCTTTTGTTTGAGCAGTGTGCTGGCACTAGAACCTGGTGGTGACCTCACCTCTAGCTTTGACCCTGTGGCTGACCTAACCTCATCCTTTCTGAAATGGTGGGTCGTTGTTTTCTGTTGCCTCTTTCTGCTCACAGTCTAACAGCTTTTTCCCTCTGAGCAGCTGAGTTGTGTCCTCTTCTGGTCACTTCTCAGAATACTCAAGTGTATGTGTCTCCATGCTGACTTGTTTTGCAGTACATTTGTATTGCTGGATTTTTTTGGTTGGTGGAGAAATACACCACAGGAAGATAATTCTTTGTTTTTTAAATAGTACATGGTATATGAAGCATGATAGTTTCTCTTCCTAGCTTTAGTTAAAAATCTTAGGTTCCCTTGAAAAACAAGTGGTAGTAATGATACATTGATAGTACAAACCAACTAAAAACTAACAGACTTTTTGTTGAGACAATCAGGAAATTTTACATGGAGGTCGAAATGATATTTAAGAATTGTAACCATAACATTTTCAGCTATCAGTGGTATTGTGATTGTTAGATTTTTGTCTGTTAAAGATACATAAGGAAGTGTTTATAGGCAAAATAAAATGATACTTAATAGATGTTTTGAAAAATTTTAGAATAGGCACAAATACAAGTGGTAGATAAATTTTTTTTTTTTTCCTACTGGGTTGCTGAACCCAGGATCTTGCACATACATTGGAGGTGCTCTAACTCTGGGCTGCAGAACTGCATCCCTTGCCCCCATTTTTAAAATTTTTAAATTTTGAGTCAGGGTCTCTCTAAGTTATTCAGGCTGCCTCTGATCCCAACTTGATATCTTCCTGCCTCAGCCTCTCCAGTCAATGGGATTACAAGTGTGTGCCACTGTGCCTAGCCTTGGAAAATTTTTTTAAATTACTGAAGCTGTTGGGTGTAGTGGCGCATACCTGTGATCCCAGTGGCCCGGGAGGTGGAGGCAGGACAATCAATCGCAAGTTCGAGACCGGAGGCAGTCTGTGTACTTTAGTGAGACCCTGTCTCAAAAAACTAAAAAATGGGCTGGGGGTGCAGCTCAGTGGTCCAGCACTTGCAAAGCATGCAAGCGCGAGGCCCTGGGTCCAACCCCCAGAAACTAAAAAAAAAAAAAAGTTACTGAAGCTGTGTACAGCTTCATTGGAGTTTATTTACTGTACATGTGTATATGTTTGGGAATGTTCATAATAATGGGTTAAAGAATATACTACCAATTAAAACTGGGGGAAGAAATATAGTAAAATTATGTAGTTGGACATGGGAGCTAATTGGCTATTCAAAAATCTCCACTTTGCTTCTTCTGTAAGTTCTTTTTATAGTAACAAAATTTTAAGATGGGGAGAATTTTGTAGATCATAAGAAGTACTTAAAACTCAACTTTGAGATCTTGTATTAATAATATACCTTGTAATTTACAGTATGTGCTTTGGCAAATTTTGTCTTAATATTCAGAACAGGACATGAGTTATCTATTTTACAGATGAGGAAAGTAAGGCCTTGTGTTGTTGCTATTAGTTGCCATCGAGTTGGTGTCAGACTCAGCGATCTATGTACAATAGGCGAAACAGTATTGTCAGTGCTTCTCTGCTGTTCATAGGGTTTTCAATGGCTGATTGTTTTTTTGGTAGTGGGTTGCCAGGTCCTTCTCCCAAAAGGTCCTAAACTACATAATTTATTCAAACCCCAAAGCAAGTAAGAAGTTGGGTTAGAACTAGAACCAAGATCTGGCTTGTATTTAGGTTCTCATTCTCTTATATGAAGTGTGAACAAAAATAGTGAATGTTTAAATGGAAAAAATTATTATAGTAAAAGACACATTGCCATTAATCCCTTTCACAATACTCCCCCTGGTTTCAAACACACTCCATTTTCTTGCCACTTTCTGAAGTAGTTCTGGAAGTCCTCTTTCATGAGTGTCTTTAGTTTCATCCTCCTTCATGATGTTGTTCCATGTCACACATTGCTTCTAGTCTGGCAGTTTCTGTCAAAAACATTATGGTGTGTCCTTATCCACCTGATTCGCCAGACCTGGTGCCATGTGACTTCTGGCTCTTCCCCAAAGTCGAAATGACCATGAAAGGTAAACATTTTGAAGTCAGGACCTTGAGGCAGCCACAACAGCACAGCTAAAGACACTCATGAAAGAGGACTTCCAGAACTGCTTCAGAAAGTGGCAAGAACAGTGGGATAAGTGTGTTTGAAGTTGGGGGTAATATTTTGAGGGGATTAATGGCAATATGTCTTTTACTCTAATAATTTTTAAAAAAATTTACACATTCCCTGTATTTTTGGATCACCTTGTACAAACATACTTATAAGTACTCTTTTGTGGTGATATAAGATAATTTTCAAACATTTTGGTCTCAAGACACTTTTACATGCTTAACAATTATTGAGGACCCCAAATATCATCATGTGAACTGTATATATGCATGTAGGTATGCTTTTTTTCAGTACTGGGGGTTGAACCCAGGGCCTCCAGCATGCTAGGCCAGCACTGTGCCACTGAGCTGCATTCCTAGCACCACCCGCTGCTTTTAGTTTTATTTTGAGACAAAGTGTTACTAAATTGTGTAAACTGCCTCTGGCCTCAAACTTACGATCCTTCTGCCTCAGCCTCCTGAGCTCCTGGGGATCATAGATGTGTATCACTATGCCTGGTTTATAGCTATCAGTATTTAACATATTAGAAATTAAAACTGAGAAATGTTTAAAATGTTATTCATTTAAAATAACTAGTTAACATAAAATAAGAAAAACTAGATTTTATTTCTAGTACAAATCTGGTAAGAAGTATAGCATTATTTTACATTTTGCTGTTCTTTTTTATGTATTGCCTAATAGAAAATAGTTGGATTTTCATAACTGCTTCTGTTTCAGTCTCTTTTGATCTGTCGTTTTGGCTCAAGTATGTGAAGAAAACCTGGCCACACACAGATATTTCAAATTGCCTTTTCATATGATTGTGAATATCCTTCATTATACCAAAACTCGGGGCTGGAGTTTAGCTCATTTGGTAGAGTGCTGTTCTGTACTCTCTGAGGCCCTGAGTTTGATCCACAGCACACAAAAAATGGGAGAAGGACACGGCAATCCACTCCTGAAGCATTCCAGAAACAATCAGCCATTGGAAACCCTATGAATAACAGAGAGGCACTGACATAGTGCCAGGCATGGCACAGTGTCAGGGAGTGTTTCATTCTGTTATACATAGGGTTGCTGTGAGTCAGATCCAGTTCCACAGTACCTAACAACAATACCAAAACTCAGCAAGTGGTGGGTTTTTAAATCCTAGCACTGCAAAAATGGGAGACGGAAGTGGCAATCCACTCAGGAGGCAATCCCAAAACAATCAGCCATTGAAAACCCTATGAGGGTTGCTATGAGTCTGACATGTCTTGTCGGCACCTAACAACAAGAAGTTGCAATGTTGACTCTGAACGCATATCTGTGAATTTTTTGTATTATGTTACATTAGCCGTCTATTGATCCATGTTGTACTTTGAAAGGATTTTTGACCTGTGTGTGAGATTTTGTAATATGCCTTGGTCATTTAAAAAATAATGGTTTACTGACTTATGCAGATCTTTTGAGTGTTGACACATTTGATTACACAACATTAAACAAATCACATTCATTAATGTGATCATTAGTGTTGTCAAAAAGCCTTTTCTTTTTTGTTTATTTTCTTTTCTTCTTTTTTTTTTTTTTTTTTTTTTTTTTTTTTTTTTTTTTTTTTTTTTTTTTTTTTTTTTTTTTTTTTTTTTTTTTTTTTTTTTTTTTTTTTTTTTTTTTTTTTTTTTTTTTTTTTTTTGAGACAGCATCTCACGACATAGCCCAGGCTGTCCTGGAACTTGATATGTAGATCAGGCTGGTCTTGAACTTGCATCAGTTCTCCTGCCTCAGCGTCCTGAGTTCTGGGATTACAGGTGTGTACCATCATGCCTGACTTTTGAGAATTGGAAAATGGTCAAGATTTTGGTAGTGAGTTCCTTTTCCACAATTCTAATTTTCTCTTGAAAGTTCACATTTTTATCATTGTTAACAAATACTGAGTTTTCCTTGAAAGGCTCATTTCATTCATTTTGGAGAAAATATCTGCCAAACACCCGAAGTGTGAGTAAGTTGTTTGCCAGTCATTCCTTTTTTTGGGGGGGGAGGAGGGAGTGTTTTGTTTTTTTGAAACAGGGTCTTGTTATGTAGCCCACACTGGCCTTGAATGCACTATGGGGCCCTGGCTTTGAACCTGAGATCATTCTGTCTCAGTCTCCTGAGTACTAGGATTATAGGTAGGGACCAGGCCTGGCTCTACCAGTCATTCTTTTAAGTCAGATGATATTCTCTGAAGAAATGAATCAAACAGTTGCATAAGCGCTTATCTTCAACACAGGCATTGTACTTAGGTGTGTAGCAGAAGTGCTTTATGTGTACTTTTCATTTCATCACTCAGAGTTGAAATTTAGCAAAATTAACAACTTAGTGCTTCATTAAGGACATTTTTAAGTAAAACTGGGTTTCTAAGTGATAGGTATGAAAAAAATACAAGGATGTTTCATTAGTTGTCAGAGTGATAATCATCACATACCAAATACCCTCTGGAATCACTATCATCATATAGTCATGAGAAAATAAGAGCAAAAAAGGTAGCTAACATCTTTGTATTACCAAAAGTAGGTTTAACATTGGAGATCCCCAAGGGTGTCCTCCCCACTTTTAGTCTCTGGATCACATTTTGTAAACTGCTGGCATAAACTAGTACGTCTATTTAGGGCAGTCTGACACACACATCTCTATCAGTAATGCTTTCATTGTAACAGCTTCATTCTTCAGAGAGAAGGGAATATGCTAGTGTGTGAGATGAGCCAGGTGACCCGGAGACCATAGTGGGTAGAAGGTCATACAACATTAGAGAGTGGTAGATAGAGAGTAGAAACAGGGAGGAGTCAGGAAAAACACTTTACAATTTACCACAAAATGAGCTTTTGCTCACCCTGTTCTTTTAAACTAAAACACCTTGCCCGAGTATTCACACATGTTTATACTCATTTTTATCCACATTCAAAATCAGTGAGTTATTTTTGTTGCATGGCAGTTGTTTGTTCCATCTAACTAAGGAGGCAGTTGACTTTTTTTTCCCCCTGAGAAAGCTAAGGGACGACAGAAAAAAAATGAAATTAGAAAGAAGAAATAGTGAGAGAATAATGGATGGAGTAGCCTTGGTGATCAGCAAAATAAGCAGCGCTGGGCTATGGACAGTGGAGCATTGGAGAGGATAGGAAGGCAGTAGGATGAGCTGGGTTCCCCATGTGCTAGACATTGGGGTGTGGGGCTGGTGCAGTACAGAGGTGGGTGCAAGAGTAGCCCTGGAGATGAACATATATTTGAAAGATTTCCACCAAAATAAAATAACACTAGTCTGGCTTTTAATGTCTTACTGATACTCAAATGCTATTATTATATCCCATATTTTCAGTTATAGTAGGGAGAAACAGCAACACTATGACTTTGATGGAGCTTTGGTCATAAGCATCAGTGTGTGAAAATATTAACTAGGTTAGGTTTGAGGCTCTAAATTCAAGAATGAAATTCTAATGTGTGTTGTGTTGCTGCTGTTAGGTGCGATTGAGTCGAGTCTGACTTATAGCGACCCTATGTACAGCAGATCGAAACACTTCCCGATTCTGTGCCAAGCAGGTGATCTTATTTATGTTTAAGCCCATTGTTTTTTTTTTTTTTTTTTTTTTTGTTTAAGCCCATTGTTGCAGACACTGTATCAATCCATCTGATGGAGGGTTTTCCTCTTTTGCGTTGACCTGCCACTCTCCCAAACATGATGTCCTTCTCCAGGGATTGATCTCTCCTGACTACATGTCCAAAATATGTAAGACACAGTCTGGCCATTCTTGCTTCCAAGGAGCACTCTGGTTGCACTTCTAGGACAGATCTGTTGGTTCTTTTGGCAGTCCATGGTATATTCAATAGACGTCTCCAGTACCATAATTCAAAAGCATCAATTCTTTTCCTGTCTCCCTTGTTCAATGTCCAGCTTTCACAACCATATGATGCAACTGAAAATACCATGGCATGAGTCAGATGCACCTTCATCTTCAGTGTGACGTCTTTACTTTTCAATACTCTAAAGAGATCTTTTGCCACAGCTTTTCCTAGAGCAATGCGTCTTTGGATTTCTTGACTGCTGCGTCCATGGGTGTTGATTATAGAGCCAAGTAAAGCAAAATCTTGGACAACCCCAATCTTTTCTCCATTTATTGTTGAAGTTGCGTACTGACCCAGTTGTAAGGATTTTTGTTTTGTTGATGTTTAGTCACAACCCATATTGAAGGCTATGATCTTTGATCTTCATCAGTAAATGTTTTAAATCCTCTTTCAGCATGCAGAGTTGCGTCATCTGCATAACGCAGGTTGTTAATGAGTCTTCCCCTAATCCTGATGCCGCATTCTTCCTCATAAAGTCCAGCTTCTCGGATTATTTGGTCAGCATATAAATTGAAGAGATATGGTGAAAGTATCCAGCCCTGACGCACACCTTTCTCAACTTTAAACCACTCAGTGTTTCCTTGCTCTATTCGAATAACTGCCTCCTGGCTTACGTGCAGATTCCTCATGAGCACAATTAGGTGCTCTGGTATTCCCATTTTCTGAAGTGTTATCTATAATTTGTTATGATCCACACAGTCAAATGCCTTTGCATAGTCAATAAAACATAGATAGACATTTTTCTGATATTCTCTGCTTTCAGCTAATATCCACCTGACATCAGCAATGATGTCCCTAGTTCCCCGCCCTCTTCTGAATCCCGCTTGATTTTCCGGTAATTCCCTGTCTGTGTATTGCTGCAGTCGCTTCTGAATGATCTTTAGTAGAATTTTGCTGGTGTGTGATATTAATGATATTGTCCCATAGTTTGCACATTCAGTCAGATCCCCTTTTTTGGGAATAGGCACAAATATGGATCTCTTCCAGTCAGTTGGCCAAGTAGCTGTTTTCCAAATCTGTTGGCGTAAACGTGTTAACCCCTCTAGTGCTGCATCTGTTTGTTGAAACATCTCTGTTAGTATCCTATCAATTCTTGGAGCCTTGTGTTTTGCCAGTTCTTTCAAGGTGGCTTCCACTTCGTCCTTCAATACCATTGGTTCCTTTTCATATGCAACCTCTTGAAATGGTTGGTCATCTACCAATTCTTTTTTATATAATGACTCTGTGTATTCCTTCCATCTTCTTTTGATGTTTGCTGCATTGTTTATTATTTTCCCTGTAGAATCTTTCACTATTGCCACTCGAGTCTTGAATATTTTCTTCATTTCCTTAAGCTTGAGAAACACAGAACATGTTCTTCCCTTTTGGTTTTCTGTCTCCAGCTCTTTGCACATGTCATTATAATATTTGTTTGTGTCTTCTTGAGCTGCCTTTTGAAATCTTCTGTGTAGATCTTTAACTTCATTATGTCTTCCCTTTACTTTAGCTGCTAGATGTTCAAGGGCAAGGTCCAGTGTCTCTTTTGACATGTAATTTGGTCTTTTCTTTTTTTCTTGCCTTTTTATTTATTTATTTATTTATTATTTTTATTAGAAATTTTTAATGTACATCATAATGTGATTCATTTTGACATGCTTTTCATTGTGACAATTTTCATATATGCAATTTGATAAACATTATTCATATAGGTTACCCCTTACCCTCCTCTATGTTTCCCCCCCTTCCCCCCTTCCCATCTAAGTTTCCCATCCAAGTCTTCTCTATCTTTTACTATGTAGTATTTTTCTATATGTCCTTGGGTTCCATTTCTGTTTAAGATAGAAACTTTTTTTTCTTGCCTTTTTAATAACCTTTTGCTTTCTTCTTGAATGATATCTCTTATGTCATGCCACAACTCATCTGGTCTCCTATCACTTGTATCTGAGGCATTAAACCTATTCTTGAGGTGGTCTCTGAACTCAGGTGGGATATGCTCAAGGTCATACCTTGGCTCTCGTATACTTGTCCTAATTTTCTTCAGCTTCAGTCTGAACTTGCATATGAGAAGTTGATGGTCTGATCCACAATCAGCACCTGGTCCTGTTTTGACATTTAATATAGAGCTTTTCCTTCGTCTCTTTCCACATATATAGTCAATTTGATTCCTGTATGTTCCATCTGGTGAAGTCTATGTGTATAGTCTCCGTTTATGATGTTGAAAAAATGTATTTGCAATTAAAAGGTCATTGGTCTGACAAAATTCTATCATGCGATCTCCTGCATCATTTCTGTTACCAAGACCCTATTTTCCAACTTACTGAGCCTTCTTTGTTTCCAACCTTTGCGTTCCAGTCACCAGTAATTATCAGTACATCCTGATTGCATGTTTGATCTATTTCAGATTGCAGAAACTGGTAGAAATCTTCCCTTTCTTCATTTGTGGCCTTAGTGGTGGTGGGTGCATAAATCTGAATAATAGTCATATTAACTGGCCTTCCTTGTAGATGTATGGATATTATTCTATCATTGACAACATTGTGTTTCAGGACAGATCTTGAGATGTCTTTTTTGATGATGAATGCAACCCCATTTATCTTTAGTTTGTCATTCCCAGCATAGTAAGTAGACCATATGATTATGTGACTTAAAGTGGCCTATGCCAGTGCGTTTTAGCTCACTGATGCCTAGGATATCAATGTTTATGTGCTCCATTTATCTTTTAATGATTTCTGATTTTCTTAGATTCATACTATGTGCATTCCATATTCCAATTATTAATGGATGTTTACAGTTGTTTCTTCTCATTTTGAGTCGTGCCACATCAGCAGATGGAGGTGTTTGAGGCTTTACTCCATTTCCGTCATCAAGGTGGACTCTACTTTGTGGAGGCAACTCTTTCCTGGTAGTCTTTTGAGTGCCTTCCAACCTGAGGTGCTCATTTTCCAGTACTTTATCTGACAGTGTTTCTTTGCTATCCATAGGGTTTTCAATGGCTAGTTGTTTCGGGAGCGGTTTGCTGATGCCTACTCCTTAGTCTGTCTTAGTCTGGAAGCTTAGCTGAAACCTGTCCACCATGGGTGACCCTGCTGGTATCTGATGTGTACATATATTTTAATAACAAGTTATGATTAATGGGGGCAGAAGAATTTAGTTCAGATGCCATCGAGTTGGTATCCAACTCATAGCCACCCTACATACAACAGGGGAAACACTGTTGTCAGTGCTTCTCTGCTGTTCATAGGGTTTTCAATGGCGGATTGATTTTTGAGAATGGGTTGCCAGGTCCATCTCCCAAGTCTACAGCACCTGGTGTTCCCAGGCGGTCTCCCATCCAAATACTAACCAGGCCCAATCCTGCTTAGCTTCTGAGATCTGATGGGATTGGATGCCACAGGGCTATGGCTGCAGGCTTAGTTTGGATAGGTATCACTTACTAATGTGTTATTTTTATGATACTTATTTCCAAAAAGAATTTGAGATGGCAGAACGAAAGATCAAAGCCAGTATTCAAGGCCAACATGATTTCTGTGTCATGCTTTCTCCCTAATATTTTCTCTGCTGATAGCATTTATTTTAGTATAGCTATATAGCTAAGGTAATATGACTGTAAAGTAAGTAAATTTTTCTCTTTACCTAACAGGAACAGTATAGTCCTGTTACTTTTTAGTTGCATGTGCTATAAGCAGAATGTGTGTGAGTTAGAAGTAAGATTGGGCAAGAAAATCACAACATGCACAGGGAAAAAAGTGGGTTTTTTTGTTTTGTTTTGTTTTAAATTCAAGACTACTCTTAGCTGTACTAAACAGAAAGCCACTAGTAGAGAAAGCCAGGTGCCATGGCTCATGCTTGTAATTTCAGTGACTTGGGAGGTGGAGGAGGCAGGAGGATAGCAAGTTTGAGGCCAGAGGCAGCCTATGCAACTAAGAGAGGCCATGTTTCAAAATATAAAATAACAAATAGGGTCAGGGTGCAGCTCAGTGGTAAAGCAATTGCCTAGCGTGCATGAGGCCCTGGGTTCAGCCTCTAGTACTAAAGGAAAAATAATGTTACTAGTAGAGAGTTGGGGGAAGAACCAGGTAGCTCACTCCTGAAACAGCCATCAGAAGCCTTATAAATAGCAGAGAAGCACTGACATAGTGCTGGGCATGGCACTGTGTCAGGGAGGGTTTGGCTCTGTTGTACATAGGGTCGCTATGAGTTGGACCCAACTCAGTGGCACCCAACTACAACAAGAAATAGAGATTTAAACCATAAGCTATTTATTGTTATTTATTTACTTAAGCAGTTCAGAGTTCAGTTGGATCATGTGCCCAGCAATGTCATCAGGGCCGCCAAATCTTTCCAGTCCTTGACTCTGCCATCTTTTCATGTTTATTATTCTAATGCTTGTTGCCACCAAGCCACAAAATTGCTCCCTTGACTTTAGGCATTGTAGTTCTTTGCAAGGTAGAAAAGAGGAAGGGAACAGAACAAGCAATCCTTCCTCTTGTACCTGCCTAATCAAACAGAAAATCGTTCATGGAAACTCCTATCCAACTTTCTTGTAAGTCTCATTTGCTTGAATTTATTTCATAAGACTGCTTCCACTCATAGGAGAGACCAGGGAAATGAGTGAATGGCCAAAGGGAATGGGATTACCATGGTTGGATTACTGTGTATCGTGTCCTTGGCTGAGGCACATTGCATCCCAGGAAGCAACTGGGATTCTATTAGTGTGTTAGAAGGGAAGAAAGGTCTGTTGGGTAGTTATCTGTGTGCCTGTTAACAGATATAGGGAAAGAAAGAACAAAGAATATTAAGTAACTTGCTGTAACAATTTTCCTTTAGTCTGGAGACTGTTTCTAAAAATAAGGCCATATCCATTTTCTTTCTTATTTTAGGAGAAGATTATACAGAGCTCTATTCCAATTAGTGTAGAGCTAATTTAAAGATAGCTGAGCCTCAGTTTTCTCAACTGTAAGAAATGAATATTACATTTGATAATCTTCGTGGTAACTTTCAGTGTTAAAGTTCTTATATCTTTTTATGCTGTTTGCCCACATTTTATCATCATCAGGAAAATGGGCAAAGTGTTAGGCATAGTGTCAATGTCTGTAACCCTAAGACTCAGGAGGCTGAGGCAGGAGGACTATAAGACTGAGGCCAGAGGCAGCCTGTGTAATTTAGCAAGATTATTTCAAAATAAAAATTTAAAATGAGTTAGGGGTGCAGCCCAGTGGTAGTTTACTTGCAAAATATGCATGAGGTCCTGGGTTCAGCCCCTAAGTACCACAAAAAAGGTGAGGGAGGTTGGGAGACAAGATTAGAGGATGTGAAAATGTATGGTATTATTTAGTCACTTTTATTCCTGGGTAGTATCTCTAATAAAAGTATTGATAGTAAAGAAGACTAAAGCTAAAAATAGGTTTTGGCTTTTTGACAGTTACTCATACTACTACTTGCTCCAAATTTCCATTGAAAATGAAAATGTAATTGCACTTTATCTTTATGAAGATATACATATGTGTGTATAGTCTATAAGTACCCTCAGTATAGTGTTCTGAGGAAATGTCTTCCTCTCCAACCTTGAACATATTTTAGGCACTATTGTGAGAATCCTGGTCGAACATCCCTCTTTGCTTGTCAGGCATTTGTTATTTGGTAATAGTACTCTGCATATTTGCCTTTGATAAGATTGAAGGACAACTAAGGGAAGGTAGTTCCTTTTGTGCATTGTAGCAAATAACCGTTACTTGAATGAAGCAGGACATTTGGTATTTCACCTATCTTAAAGTGGAATTCTGTTTCCCTCCCTCCCTCTCTCCCTCCTTGCCTGCCTGCCTGCCTGCCTGCCTGCCTGCCTTCTTGCCTTCCTTCCGTCCTTCCTTCCACTGTTGATTTGAACCTCGGGCCTTGCACATACATTGCAGGTGCTCTACCACTGAGCTGTACCCCAGCTCATTTATTTATTTTTATTTTTTTTATCTTGAGATAGAGTCTCCCTAACTTATGCAGGTTGCCTCTGGCCTTGAACCTGAAATCCTCCTTCCTTTGCCTCCCTAGTCTCTAGAATTATAGATGTGCATCACCGTGCCTGGCTCCTGTTTCTATTTCATATCCTTATATAGAATCCTATCACAATTGTATAAATTTGGATATACAGTGAGCTGAAAATCATATTGCCAACTCTAACAGATTATGAAGCACTAGGTTGTTAGGTGCTGTCGAGTCAGATCCAATTCATAGCAACTCCAACAATGTGTCATGCCCAACACCATGTCAGTGCTTCTCTGCTATTCATAGGGTTTTCGATGGATGATTATTTCAGGATTGTTTTGGGAGTGGGCTGCTGTGTCCTCCCATTTTTGCAGTGCTGGGGATCAAACGCAGGGCTGCAGACCAGGCACTCTACCAACTGAGATAATCCCCAAACTATACTGCTTAGCGAAAACTGTTAACCTATATTAATTTTACACCCAACAAAGATCTTATGATCCCACTGAGTTGTGTGCCATGGCACACACCTGAAAATCCCAGCTAATCTGGAGACTGAGGCAGGAGGATTGCAAGTTCGAGGCTAGAGGCAGCCTGTGCAATTTAGCAGGATCCTGTCACACAAGTAAACATAAAAAAGAGCTGTGGCTGCAACTCAGTGGTGGAACAGCTTGCCTAGCATGTGAGAGGCCCTCGGTTCAACTGTTAAGGACTGAAAATAAACCAAAAAGATCCCCTTGCATTTTATTTCTGGCTTATCAGTATTGGGAGATCTTGGAGGTAAATATAATTAATCTAGGTATTTAAGGGGCCAAAAGGCATTTGCAATTGGGTGTATTTTTAAGAATAAAATGCATTTGTGCATATAAATTTAACAGCTGCTTTAAACAGCTTAGGGGCAGTGTCTGATTTCATTACCGCAGAATTTCTAAATATCAGTTAGAAAACTTTGCCTTCCACTGAAACCCTTTTATGTATGTAATTAAAGCAATTGTTTTCATTTTTCATCCTGTGAATGACTAAGAACCTTGTTAATGTAAATATTCAGGAAGCCTGATTTTTTTAATAGCTTCTTGGTTTTATAACCAACAATTAAAATCATGTACAGTGGAAAAACCCCTTCTCTTGTCTACTAACAGTCCCAACGGAAAGACAGACCCAAGTGATTTTTGTGGCACATCATTGAATGGCCTGTGTGATTTTAGATGCTGCCAGTGGTTTCATTAGAGAATATAATTAATGGGACATTAGTTTAAAGAGAGATGGTATATTTGGGGGAAATTTCCAAATACCAAGTGTTGGGCAATATTGTATTTTCCAGGAAAAAGTTTTATGTAAGATTTTAATAAAAAGTTATTATGAACTCAGTGAAGATTTTAAATTACAGAAATGGCTTTAATTCATTCATTAAAATAAGCACTTTGGCCTCAGCATTTTGCTGGACAAAAGATTCATTCTTTTGCCAATGATGTCTTTGTCATTAGCATGAACAAGTATTTGCTTAGTGACTTCTATGAGTGAGGTGCCAGAAGGAATACCAAGATGTTTATGGCCTTGGCCAGCAAGGAGCTTATACTTGTTGCCAGCATCTCTATTAATTATACTTTTCATGCTTTAAGCAAAACATTATGGAAGACCTTTTTTTTTTTCTCCACAGGGGCTTCTTCATCTAGGGGTCCACACTCATCTTCACCTTCCTAGGCCAAGTGATAAAGTCATGACTAGAAGGAGAGGACAGTTCACCAGAAGTCCTCTCCTGACCACTTCTCTCTTAGGACTGCACACTTCTCCCCCCTTATTGTAAGAGCAGTATGTTAGCTGGCTGCTTCTGTAGGATATTTTGAGGGAAGGAAGACAATGTCCTGAGCAGTTTTTGGTACCTTTAGAGTATGAAAGATTGGAAGGGAAACACAGCAAGAAAAAGAAAGAGGTCTGTTGTTATTTTCTTTCTTTTTTTCATTATTGTGGTAAAAAAAAAAACAACAAACCCACAGTATAATATTTATCACTTTAATCGTGTATAGTTCAGTAGTGTTAAATATGTTTACATTGTTATGAAACAGAACTCTTGAATTTTTTATTTTGCAAATCTGAAACTGTATATCCATTATATATGTCTTGTTTTCCCCCGTTTCCCAGCCCTGGATAACCACTATTCTATGTTCTTTTTCTATGAATTTGGCTATTTTAGGTTCCTTATGTATGTGGAATTATATAGTATTTTGTCTTTTTGTGTTTGGTTTATTTCACTTAGCATAATATGTTCAAGGGGTTGGGGTTTAGCTTACTTGGTAGAGTGCCACTCTGCACTCTCAGGGGACCCGGGTTCAATCCCCAGCGCCACAAAAATGGGAGAAGGATGTGGCAATCCACTCCTGCAGTCCTCAAACAATCTGCCAATAAGAACCCTATGAAGGTCACTATGAGTTGGAACCTAGCATGGCACCTAACCACAGCAACAGTGTGCAACAGTGTGTTCAAAGTTCATCTATATTGTGAAATGTGATAGGTTTTCTTCCTTTTTAAAGACTGAATGATGTTCTGTTATATGTATACCTCCATTATAAAAATCCCACTCATCTGTGGATAGATATTTGAGTTGTTTCTGTCTTTCAGTTATTGTGAATAATGCTTCTGAGAACATAGGTGTACAGTTATCTTTTTAAAACTCTGCTTTCAAATTCTTTTTTTCCGGTACTAGGGGTTGAACCCAGGGCCTCGCGCTTGCTTGCTTTGCAAGTGCTGGACCACTGAGCTGCACCCCCAGCCCATTTTTTTACTTTTTGAGACAGGGTCTTGCTAAGTTATGCCTACTGCCTCTAGTCTTGATCTTGTAATCCTCCTGCCTCTGCCTCCTGAGCTGCTGGGATTACAAGCGTGGGCTACCTCGCCTGGCTGCTTTCAAATTCTTTAAAAAAAAAAAAAAATGTACCTGAAGTAGAATTGCTGAATCATATGGTAGTTCTTTTAATTTCCTGAGGCTCCTTTGTACTGTTTTCATACTAGTTGTATTGTTTTATGATTCCACCAAAGGTGAACAAGTGTTCCAGTTTCTCTGCTTCCTTACCAACACTTCTTTTCTTTTTTTTTAAATAGTAGTCATCCTAATGAGTGTGATATTATAACTCATGTGGCTTTGATTTGAGTTTCTCCTAACATCACTATGTTTAACATCTTTTCATACAATTGTTGGCCATTTGTATATCATTTTTGGAGAAGTGTCTCTATATCCTTTGCCCATTTTGCTTTGATATCCTTATAATTATCTTTAGGTTTCAAGTATTTGATGCTTTTATTTTTTGCATCTTATAGATATGACAGCTAATCTTTAGGGAGCCCATTTTTATTGTTATATATTGTTGCCATATGGTACTATGAGTAAAAATGCTCTCATGCTAACACTACTTTAGGAGGACTAGAATACATATGCAAAATCCAGCAAACTAAGTAGGACTGGGTGAAGAGTATGTATGGTGACTCAGAATGAGTGGGTTGTCAGTAATGACTGCAATAGAACACAAGATTTATAGGCCAGCATTGTCTTTGTGCTTGAGCATCTATGTCATCTGTATTGCTTTCTGGCATACTGCCAGGTCTGAATGGAACATCTCCAATCTCTTTTCTATCAAAATACTAAATGCAGCTGGGTGTGTGAAATGGGGAGGTAATACGGGAAACTGAGCCTACTTCAGAGAATTACATTGTGAGAAACTGTAAAATGTTCAGAGCCACCCACTCTTAACCTAGGCCATACAGTGAACCCAAGGATTGAAAATCCATTTGGTGGCACTATGACAACTTCATTGTAAAAGTTTGTTAAATCCCTTTGGGGCGCCCCATCACCATCCATCCAATCATAAGTTGGTCATTTAATTTTGAAAAGCACAACCACCAGAACAGAGGCAAAGAAAGAAGATAAAAGTAAGCAATGGGTGGTTAGTAGACCAGAATTCATTGATGTAATTTATCAAAAGGGTGTAAGGTTTTCCTTCTAATGATAGCATTTCATAAATTTGTAATGTAACTATCAGATGTTTTTGTTATCCATTCATTTATGTTGTATAGGAAATATAGCATTTCTATGCTATAATTTCATTTTTGGTTTCTCAAAGCATGTTACTATTAAAACATCAATATCATTTATAATGGCAGTTCTTTTTCCTTTCAGATGCTTCAGAAGCCACGTATTAAACCTGAGAATGGTACATGTGGCTCTACTACTGTGATTCTGTCATCATTTCTCTGATCTGTATTTGGTGGGGAAAGGTTTGCTGGGGAATGTGACTGAAGCTATCATTCAATTTTGGCTAGATGGTATTTTGTAAATTATTATTGTTGTTGTTGTTAGGTGCCGTTGAGTCGTGTCCAACTCATAGCGACCCTCATAGGGTTTTCAATGGCTGAATGTTTTGGGATTGCCTCGGGAGTGGGTTGCCACGTCCTTCTCCCATTTTGCGGTGCTGGGAATCGAACTCTGGACCTCAGAGACTGCAGAGCAGCGCTCTACCCACTGAGCTGAATCCCAGCTCATTTTAGACTTCATTTATCCATGAATCCTCTTATCTATTGTTACAGTAACTTAAAATTTGACTATGACTTATGTAATAATGAATATGATTTTCTAAGTAAGCTAAGAATAGAAATAAAAATGTTTTGATAGTATTCACAAATTAATATAAATTAGTATAATTCATCACACAAAAGAAAAAACATGACTATCTTAGCAGACACTAAGTGTTAAAATCTAATCTGTTCATGGTAAAAAAATCTTAGCAAAGAAAAATAGAAAGGGACTTTCTAAATATGATAAAAGATATCTATAAAAATCATATAGTAGAAAAAGACATTATATGTAGAATTGAGCTATATTTGATGGTTTTATTTTTAATATTTTGAGAAACTTGTCATGCTGTTTTCCATGGCAGTTGCATCCTAATAGTGCAAGGCCTAATAGTGCAAGGCCCCCCAATAGTGCAAGGCCTGCAGCCGTATCCCTGTGGCATCCGATCCCGTCAGATCTCAGAAGCTAAGCAGGGTCAGGCCTGGTTAGTACCTGGATGGGAGACCGCCTGGGAACACCAGAAGCTGTAGGCTTGGGAGAAGGACCTGGCAACCCCCTCCCAAAAATCAATCTGCCATTGAAAACCCTATGAACAGCAGAGAAGCACCGACAATAGTGTTTCCCCTGTGGTACAGAGGGTCGCTATGAGTCGGATACCGACTCGACGGCACCTAACAACAACATTGACAATAGTGCAAGGTCCGACCTGGTACTTAGTACTTGGGAGACTACCTGAAAACATCATGTGCTGTAGGCTTGGGAGAAGGACCCAGCAGCCCACTCCCAAAAAACAATCAGCCGTTGAAAACTCTATGAATAGCAGAGAAGCATGGCAATAGTGTTTCGTCTGTTGTACATAGGGTTGCTATGAGTAGAACACCAACTCGAGGGCACCTAACAACAACAATAATAATGCACAAGTGTTCCAATTTCTCTACATTATCATTTTTTTTATAGTAGCCATCCTAATGGCTGTGAGGTGTCTTCTCTCCTCCCCCCGGTATTAGGGGATTGAACCCAAGGCCTTGCACAATGCTACGCAAGTGCTCTACCACTGAGCTACATACACCCTTAGCCCTTTGTATATTTTTTATTTGGAGACAGGGTCTCACTAAGTTATGTAGGCTGCATCTGGCCTTGAATTCACAATCCTTCAGCTTCTGCCTCCCAAGTCACTGGGATTACAGATGTGTGGCTTGGAAGGTGGCTAATTTTTAATATAATTGTAAAAGGAACCCAATGGACAGATAGTCTTTTTAACAAACTGTACTGGAACTATGAGGCATCCTTAGGTTAAAAAAAAAAAAAATGAACCTATACCCACAAAAATTACAAAATGTATCATTGACCTAAATACAAAACATATATTATAGAACTTTTAGAAGAGAACATAAATGAAATTCTGTGGCTTAAGTTAGGAAGAGCATTCTTATATATGACAAGAAAAGCATGAATTCATGAGGAAAAATGTGATGAATTGGACTTCATCAAAATTAAAGATTTAGCCGGGCACCGTGGCACATGCCTGTAATTCCAGTGGCTCGGGAGGCAAAGGCAAGAGGATCGCAAGTTTGAGACCAGAGGCAGTCTTCATAATTTAGCGAGACCTTGTCTCAAAAAGTAAAAAAATGGGCTGAGGGTGCAGCTCAGTGGTCCAGCACTTGTAGAGCATGCAAGCGCGAGGCCCTGGGTTTAACCCCCAGCACTGAAAAAAAAAAAAAAAAAAAAAAGATTTTGCTCTGCCAAAGATGCTGTTGTGAAAATGAAAAGACAAGCCACAGGTTGGGAGAAAATATTTTCAATCACACATGACAAAGGACCTGTGTCTAGAGCATATTAAGTACCCATAAAACTCAACAACTAGACTATGAGCAACCAATAAAAGTTAAGAGCCAATTATTTTTAGATATGTCATTAAGAAGAAGAATACAGAGGGGAAAAAGTGCATGAAATGATGCTCATTAGTTATTAGGGAAATGCAAAATAGAACCACTATGAAATAATACTAAAGGCCTTTAGAATGTCAAAAGCACTTAACAATACCATGTTCTGATGAGGATGCCATCAGAGCAAATGGAATTTTCGCTCATTGCTGGTAGGAATGCAAAATGTATAGCTACTTTGGAAAAACACTTTTCCAGGTTTTTTTTTTTTTTTGTGGTACTAGAGTTTGAACCCACGGCCTGCTGCTTACATGCTTCGCAAGTGCTGGGCCACTGAGCTGCCCCCCAGCCATTTTTTTTTAACTTTTTTTATCTTTTTTTTTAACTTTTTGAGACAGGGTTTTGCTAAATTACACAGACTACCTCTGGTCTTGAACTTGCAATTCTTCTGCCTCTGCCTCCCAAGCTGCTTGGATTACAAGTGTGTGTCACCATGCCCAGGTCGTTTTCCAGTTTCTTATAAAGAAAGGTATTTACTTAAATGAAAACTTATATTCACACAAAAGTCTTGGTTGTTTATGTAGCTTTCAGCATAATCACCCAAAACTGAAAACAACCCAACAGATGAAAACAACTTCAACAGATGAATGGATATATAAAGTGTAGTACATACCTATAATATAATATAACTCAGCAATAAAATGCAACACACCCCGTTGGTTCATGTAACAACATGGATGGATCTTGAAGGCATTTGGTTAAGTGAAAGAAGTTACTCCCAAAAGGCTATATACTACACGATTCCATTTAAGTTATGGCCTAGAAAGGCAAAAATAGAGGAAGGGAGAAGAGATTAGTGGTTTCCAGGGTTTGAGGGTAGGGAAAAGGTGTTGATTACAAAGGAGTGGCATGAAGAAATTTTTTTGGAGTGATAGAAATAAATGTTCTGTGTTTGGATTGTGGTGGTTACATTGCTCTGTACATTTGGTTAAAACTCAGAACTGTACACTATACAGTGCAGATTTTATAATCTACGCAAATTAAAAATACATTTAAAAATTTTTTTTCACTTTTATTTAACTAATAGTAGGAAAAGCCTAGCCAGAGTAATTACCTAAGGAAAGAAATAGAAGGCATCCAAATAAGAAAAGAAGTAAAAGTGTTTGCAGATGGTATGATATTCAGTATAGAAAATAACAGAATCACCTAGATGTGTCATACACATGTAGTCCCAGCATTTGGGAGGCTAAAGCAAAAGGTTTGCAAGTTTCAGGAAAGCCTGGGCTATACAGTAAGACCCTTTCTCAAGGTGGTGGTGGGGAGTTTTTTTGACTGGCTGTCAGAAACTAATTAAAATGCTTTTTAAAAAGTAAATTCAGTGGGATTACTAGATAATAAGCCAATGTACAAAGTATATATTTCTGTATAACAGTAATAATCAGAAAATGAAATTGTTAGCAAGGTGACATTTGTTGTACCATTGAAAATATCAAATGCTGCCAGCCGTGATAGCACATACCTATAATCTCAGGAATTTGGGAGGTGGAGGCAAGAGGATTGCAAATTCGAGGCCAGAAGCAGCCTGCATAATTTAGACTCTGTCTCAAGATAAAAAAAGGGGCTTGATGCAGCTCAGTGGTAGAGCAAAGTATGCACAAAGCCCTGGATTCAGCCCTCCAGTACCAAACCCCCAAAGAAAGGCTAGGATTGAATCTAATGAAAGGTGTCTAAAACATTTATGCAGGTTGGTTTTAAAATTTACAGGTAAGTGCAAATAGCAAAATAACCAAGGTAATATTAAAGATGACCAAAGTCTCAGGATTCAGACTATTGGATGTGTAGTATTAAAGGAATGAATAGATCAGTGAAGTAGAATAGAGTCCTGAAACAGGCTCATACATATATAGATACCAAGTTAATTATTTATTAATTTTTGCAGTGCTGGTGGGTTGAACTCAGGCCCTCTTGCATGCTAGGCAAGCACCCCACTACTGAGCTGTTGTACTCCAGCTCCTTTTTAATTTTTTACTTTGACACAGGGTCTCCCTATATTGTGCAGACTGTCTCAGCCTTCCAAGATGCTGGGATTACAGGCACGTGCCACAGTCTCCTGGCTAGATGCCTAGTTTATGATTAAAGTGACTCAGCACCACAAAAACGGGAGAAGCACATGGCAATCCACTCCCAAAACAATCCCAAAACAATCAGCCAATGAAAACCCCATGAGGATTGCTGAGTTGGACCCAACTCAGTGGCACTTAACAACAATAATGCAGTTTGGAAATAAAGATCTTTTAGTAAATAATCCTGGGTCCACTGCCTATCCATGTGGGAAAAAACACACATAGCTAATTTTGACCCCTACCTCACATAATGTACAAAAATAAATTCTAGGTCAATTGTAGATCCAAATGTGAGAGGTTAACAATATTAAAGCTTCTATAAGTGTTCAACCACATTTATTGTTAGGTGCTGTCGAGTCGTTGTCCTACTCATAGTGACCCTACACACAACAGATGAAACACTATTGTTAGTGCTTCTCTGCTATTCATAGTTTTCAATGGCTGATTGTTTCTTGGGAGTGGGTTGCCAGCTCTTTCTCCCAAGCCTACAGCACCTGGTGTTCCCAGGCAATCTCATAAGCAAGTAATAACCAGGTCTGATCCTACTTAGTTTCCGAGATCTGACAGGATCAGACGCCACAGTGGTATGGCTGCATACAAAGATGTAGCCCAGTCTGGCCTTGAAGTCATGATCCTCCTGCCTTATCCTCCTCAACAAGTTGATTACTGGTGTGTGCCATGATGGCTGGTGCAACCACATTAATCATCAAAAAAAGCTGACTATAACCATAGTAAATTATGATTATACATTGACCAGAAATAGCTAAAATTTAAAAATAATGCAAAACTTGAGCATACTGTCAGTAAGGATGCAGAATAGCTAGAACTCATACACTACAGGTGGAATTGTAAGTTGTTACCACTGCTCTGAAAAGTGTAGATATCTATTATGTTAAAGCTTTATCTGCTTATGCCTCTGACCCACCATATACACATCTAGGTGTATCCTCAGTCAGGAGTACTTATGTTTACTAGAGGACATACACAAGAATGTTCACAGCAGCACAATTCTTTCCAAACTAAATCAAGACATTCCTAACTTTCTTGAAATTTTTTTATTGCTTTTGTTGGTTGAGATAAACCCATTCTTCTTGTATCCTGTATTCTTTTTTCTTCATAAATGAATGTGTTTTTGGAAATCATTCTGTGTCAGTGCATGTAGGTAGACAGTTTTCTTTTTAGACAGCCATATGGTATACTACATTGATACAATAATATATTTAGCCAATTTAGTGATACTGACTTGGCAGTTGTTTCTTTTTATAATTATTAACATAATTTAGTGAATAATATTTCACATAATAAACTTGGGAAACTAAGAAAAATTATTG
Source organism: Pedetes capensis (assembly GCA_007922755.1). Lineage (NCBI taxonomy): Eukaryota > Metazoa > Chordata > Mammalia > Rodentia > Pedetidae > Pedetes > Pedetes capensis. The sequence goes on along the minus strand of VMDO01004293.1, from coordinate 46,982 downwards.
GAAGTAGAATATCTGGATCTTGGAGTATATATACTTAATTTTTTATGTTTTTGTTCATAAATAATTTTAAGTTACAGGAAAGATAAAGGAACAGCATCTGCTATTATCAGATTGCACCATTTGCACTTTCACTTAATCTGATATTTATATACATTTACATGCATATTTACACACATCACATATTTTTCTGAATCATTTGAGAATAATTTGCACATATGGCTCTTTATCCCCAGCAGGACATTGTCCTACCCACAATACAGTTACGAACCCCAGCAACTTACATTGATTTACTTCTTTAATCCAGTCCACCGTTTATATTCTAGTTCTATCAATTGACCCAACAAGAGTCTTCATAGCATTTTACTCTCTAGTGTAGTCTTAGTTAGTTTGGGTGACTATAACAAAATACCATAGATGGATTGGCTTATAAATAACAGAAATTACTTTCTCACAGTTTTGGAGGCTAGAAGTCTGAGATCAGGGTACCAGTATAGTCTGGTTCTGGTGAGGGCCCTCTTTTAAGTGGCAGACTGTCAACTTTTCATTGCATACTCAATGGCCAAAAGAGGGCCAGAGAACTTTCCAGGGTGACTTTTTTTCTTCTCTTTGAGATAAGCTCTTGATATGTGGCCTTGGCCTGCTTTGAACTTGTGATCATTTTACCTCACCCTCCTCAGTGCTGGGATTGCAGGTGCCTGCCACCACACCAGGCTTCTAGGGTAATAATAATAATTATTATGATTACTATTTTGCAGTATTAGTGATCAAACCCAGGATCTGTCATGTGCTAGGCATATGCTTTATCACTGAGCCACATCCCCCAGCCCATGGGGTAACTTTTATAAGGTCATTAATTCCATTCATGGAGGGCTGTATCCCTATAACCTAATTATCTCCCAAAAGCCCCAGTGCCAAATAACTTCACAATGAAATTAGGGTTTTGGCTTTTTTGGGTCACACAAATATTGAGTCCATTGTATACAGGATCTAGTTGAGAATAATGTACTACATTTGCTTGTCATGTGTCTTTTTTGTTTTCTTTCATCTAGAATAATTCCTTGGCCTCCCTTTTAAAACAAGGGCAGCTTTATTAAGAAGTAAATCATATGCCATAAAATTTACCTTTGAAAATTTTTGCAGTATGTTGTATTTGCAGCTATTTGAGAGCCTGAGGCACAAAGATTACCTATGTCCAGGCGTTGAGGGCCAGCCTGAATAACATACTGAGACCTCATGTTGTTGTTAGGTGCTGTCAAGTTGGTCTCCAACTCATAGAGACCCTCATAGGGTTTTCAGTGACTGACTCTTTCAGGATTGCCTTGGGAGTGGATTGCCAGGCCCTTCTCCCATTTTTGTGGTGCTGGGAATTGAACTCAGGACCTCAGAGACTGCAGCGCAGCACTCTACCAACTGAGCTAAGTCCCAGCCCGAGACCTCATGTATCAGACCAAATAAAAATAAATAAAAATACTAAAAAATTGAGATATAATTCACCATGATAAAATTCATTCTTTCAAAATATGTATTTCAGTGGGTTTTAGTATATTCAGAATTACATACCTGTGACCATTATCTAACTGTAGAACATTTTCATCACTTATAAAAAAACTCTGTACACATTAGCTAGTCACACCCTGTTATAGCCTTCATAGCTCTAGCACTCTTCAGAACTTCATCATTATTTCACTTTAAGGTTTGTGGTAGGTCACTTAGAGAAACAGTTGTTAGGAAGACATAGACCAGACAGTTTTATCACTCTGAAGTGGTCTGTAGATTAAAAAGCTTGAGGACCTCAGGTCTTGACAGTCAGCTTCTTCCTGTGTATAGCTTTTATTACAGGTTGACCAACTCCTGAGAATTTATGCCATTTGCCTACCTTACTGGGCCTTTCCAATAAAATGAACTTATTTTGATAAGAGTTCTTATTTTTCCTACTTATGGTTATGCTTTGGGTAGAAACACAGCAGTGTAATCTTGTCAGATAACCATCAGTTATAAGGCTTGAATGTCTGTTTCATTCTTCTCTTTGTGGTTGTGTTGAGGAAGGGGACTGTGTATACCTGAGGTCTGTTCTCTCCTGCTCTTTCCCCTGTGCCAAGTCATTGCCACAATGAGAACTGGCAACCTGTCTGCCTCCTAAAGATGGATTGTGCTAAGTGGTTCCTGGAAGGAAGCAGCCAGCCTTCAGGGATCAGCTGAAAGGAAGTTGCCTCCAGAATTAGTAGAAGTTTGCTGGCTGGAGTTGTCTCTATTTCCTCCAAACTTCCCTTGGTGAGAGGTTTATTTGTGAATACAAAGAGACTGTGTAGTACCCTGAAGAGTTAGAGAAGGTGAGCATCCAGAGTAAATATATGCTGGTGAGATTGATCACCTCCTCCTTGTTGCCTTCCAGACATTGCCTCTGGAAGTTCTTTCCTTTTCAATCTTAATGGCACTCTCACTGAGAGCCTTGCTGATAAGTATATACAAATTTTACTTCTCTTATGAAGTAAGAGAAAGTTGTGTCCTTAAAAGGTATCTGAGCAAAAAGCTTTGTATAATATTGTTTGTTGTTAGGTACCATCTGGTCGGATCTGACTTCATAGCAACCTTCATAGGGTTTTCAATGGCTGATTGTGTCAGGATTGCTTTGAGAGTGGATTGCCAAGTCCTCCCCTTTAATATGTTGTTGTTGTTGTTAGGTGCCATTGAGTCGGGTATCCTACTCATAGCGACCCTCATAGGGTTTTCAATGGTAGACTGTTTCGGGATTGCCTTGGGAGTGGATTGCCAGGCCCTTCTCCCATTTTTGCGGTGCTGGGAATTGAACTCAGGACCTCAGAGACTGCAGCGCAGCGCTCTACCAACTGAGCTAAATCCCAGTCCTCCAGTTTAGTGTAGGTGCTCCAAAACTGTTGTGTGAGTAGATTCGCTCTGCGAGAGAGAGGGATTTAAATGAGCATTTGCTAGTGTTTTTTTTTCCTATTGTATGTTAATAAGAGATGTTATGAATAAAAACTGTCTCTGAAGGGTGGGAATGCCCTTTAATGAAATATAGTTTGTCTGGAGGCTCAGTACTGGTTTCTGTCAGCATCTCTACATAAAATTTACCAGATCAGATTGGTGGGAAATTCCTGGGTGGAGCAATTTCTTTAACTTGTATTCATACACTGGTGAACTCTGAGCTCTATCTTGTTTCCTCCTAACATTTAAAAATATTTTCTTGATATATCTGCATCTGAAATATAGTGAAGAAATACACTATATCACTTCAACCATAAACTCTGTTTTCTTTTTATTTATTTACTTTTGAGACAGGGTCTTACTAAGTTACACAGGCTGCCTCTGGTCTTGAATTTGCTATCCTCCTGCCTCCGCCTCCCAAGTCACTAAACTGTTTTCTTAAACCATAATGGGGTTCTCCCCAGCATATTCTTCTGGTCAATGGTTGATAATAAGTGAATTGTGCTCTTTTATTAGTTTTGAAGTTATTGAAGATGTGTTCTTATAGAGACTTGTTGTTGTTGTTAGGTGCCATTGAGTGGGTATCGGACTCATAGCGACCCTCATAGGGTTTTCAATGGCTGACTGGGGATTGCCTTGGGAGTGGATTGCCAGGCCCTTCTCCCATTTTTGCGGTGCTGGGAATTGAACGCAGGACCTCAGAGACTGCAGCGTAGTGCTCTACCAACTGAGCCAAATCCCAGCCCCTTATAGAGACTAGAGAACTTTATTTCTTACCTAAAAATATATTCAGAATTTCAGACATCCCATATGCATAGTAAGTAGATTAGGTGAATCATAGTGTTATGTTTGTCACCAAATTTCTCTTTTTCCTCTTAAATTTTGCCTTCTATGTGACCTGTCCTTTAGACTGTTCCTTGGAAGAGGTAAAGAATCTACCTCTACCTGTTTGTATGAAGAATATAAGTGTCTGGCTCCCCCTCCTCAGAGTTTCTGATGTTTTGGTCTGAGGAACATCAGAATACTTGAGAGCTCCACAGGTGATTTTATTGTGCAGCCAAGGTTCAGAACTACTGGTGAGCCAAAATCTTTTTCTATTAATCTTGTACTGAATTATCTGCTTTTTTATAAAATACTATTATTTTACATGGGCTGAGATTTAGCTCAGTTGGTAAGAGCGCTGCTCTGCAGTCTCTGAGGCCCCGAGTTCGATTCCCAACACCCCAAAATGGGAGAAGGACATGGCAATCCACTCCCAAAGCAATCCTGAAAACAATCTGGCGACCCTATGAGGGTCGCTATAAATTGGACACGACTTGATGGCACCTAACAACAACAACAACAACAATTATTTTACATACTTTAATGATCTTGTTGTATTCTCATAGTGACTGAGTGAAGTAGCCAAATTTTGGCTTCTAGGGTTCCTCATGCTTTATAGTGTTCTGTGAGGGCTGTTGCCTCACTATTTGGTTCTCTACTTCATACTTGACATTTCATCTGTAATTTCATGGAGGTTAGCATTTGAGTGAAGCCAGCTCTCCTCATAGCCACGCATATCAAGTATTTTAAAGGGTGCATTATTCCTCATCTTTTGAAATCTTTTGCTTTCTGTGTTTTTCAGAAACCTGTTTAAAATTTGTAGATTTTTGGGTAATTCCTGTGAGGTTGTAGAAATACTATTCTCTAGAAGTTATAGTCTCTCTTCCACTATTTATGAATTATGTGATTTTGGGCAAATGCTTAACATTTTGTATAAGGGACAGTATTAATCTACGAAAAGATATGCATTAGCTTAAAGTTCTGTAGCTACAAGATTTTGATTATCAGTCAGACTTCCCATGCCTTCCTTATTCTACCAGCATTTTCAGTTTGAAACCAGCTTTTGTTTTTTCTTTTCTTTTCTTTTTTTTTTTTTTTTGTAGTACATGGGGGTTGAATCCAGGGCCTTGCACATACTTTGCAAGTACTCTACCACTAATGCATTTTAAAACTTTAAAAAAATTTTTGAGTTGGAAGCCTGGCGTTGTGGCTAACGCCTGTAATCCCAGCAGCTCTGGAGGCGGAGGCAAGGGGATGGCAAATTTGAGACCAGAGGTAGTCTGCGTAACTTAGCGAGACCCTGTCTCAAAAAAAGTAAAAAGTGGGCTGAGGGTGCAGCTCAGTGGTCCAGCACTTGCAGAGCATGCAAGCGCGAGGCCTTGGGTTCAACCCCAGTACCACACACACACACACACACACAAAATTGAGTTGGAGTCTTGCTAAATTACACAGACTGCCTCTGGCCTCAAACTCGTGATCCTCCTGCCTCTGCCTCCTGAGACGCTGGGATTACAGGCGTGTGCCACCTCGCCTGGCTCCAAATCCAGCGTGTGCATACACACACAAACTTGGACATAGAAGACAATCATCTATAATACCAACATTCAGAGTCTTCTTTTGTACATACTGTGCTTTATTTTATATCAGCATGGCTTTTTTTGTTGTTGTTTGAGTCAAGGTCTCACAATGTAGCTCAGGTGGGCCTTGAACTTTCAGTACTCTTGCTTCAGCCTCCTGAGTACCTGGATTATAGGTGTGTGCCACCAAATCCAGTTTCCTTTTACTATGTCTGATCCTTCTGGTTTAACAACAGTGACCTGACTAGTAAAATTTGAACCTATTCATAGTGCTCATTTTGCTTTATATTAGCTCACTTGAAACAGGGACATAATAGGGTGCTGAGATTTTTAGATGTTATTATGGTAGAATAATTTAATAATGTATTCTGGATGGCCATTTTTATGCACTGTTGGTCAGGAATACAGTGATTTAATAAGAATATGTCTTGTACCAGGCATACAGCCTTGGATTTAGACCAATCTCTTGGATCTTTCCTTTCTAGGCAGACTGTACAGTCATTATCTAGGCTGAAGCCATTCTTGGACAACTAAAACTGTAGCTAGTGTGTAGGTATCCTCTTTATTTCCATTTTCTCCTTATTTCAAGCCATTGTGAATGAATCGCCGAAGTAGAATTCTTCCAGTATTCTCACGTTATTTCCGTAAAGCTTATGGGCTTTGATGACTTTAGCCTTTCAGGATGCTTTACCAGTTGGCCCCTTCTACCTCAGCTTATTTTGTTATTTGCTGATATAATCTGCATGCCAGCTAGGAAAATCTGCACACAACTTGCTTGTTTCTCTGCCTTTCTCATGCTTGAATTCTCTTTTCTTCTTCTCTCTGGTAGTTCATGTCCTTGTTTTCCCTTACAGCTCATCTTGAAATTTACATTTTCCAGGTGGCCTTTCTCTTTTACTTATAGTACATCCTGCTGGCATGTAATCTTTTTATATTTGTTCAATATGCCATTTTTTAGCTCTAATCAACTGACTAAATGTTAAGAGACTTGCTGTCTTCCCCTTTGCTGGTAGTGCTCTGTATTGGTTTAAAAACCAAGTACTTTAACGTAAGTGAGTGCAGAATTGATATTTTTCGTAAGAAATTGAGACTCAAACTCAAAAGGTGTGTGCTGCTGCGTGTGGCAAGCCTGAACCTGATGACGTCACCCATAGGTTTTATAGAGGGCAAAGTATGGTACTATGCAAAGATTATAGAATTACCTCTTTAAAAAAGAAAAGAAAACTGGAAAATAACCCAAAAGAATAGCAAACAGAAGCCTCATCTTCTTAGACTTTCAGTGTAGAGTAAGTGTTTTCTGGGAAATTCTTTTTTTATTTTGGACTCATTGGCATTTATTTTGTGTGGAATATAATCCATTATTATTTATTTTGCTCCTTAAATTGTATATGAAATTCTTTTTCAACATTAGCCAGTAGAGCTGATGGGAGCTGAAATATGAGGCTTGTAATTATTAAACATTTTTCCCCTCTGGCTTTCTCATTTCTCTCTGAAGTTCTGGATCAGGTGCTCAGCTGAGAGGAAAACCAATGGCTCAGGGGAGGCTGGTGTGGGGAGGAGGAGTAGGGGGCAAGCTGCTGGTCATACTCTCCCTGAAGCCTTTTTTCCCCACACATGCAGGGGTTACTTTCTGCTTTACAAATTTGGACATTAGATTATAAAATATTTCATATCGTGTTACTTTCCTGAGTAACCTAGTGTGGAAACGCTGAGAATTTGTGTCTTCCTCTGAGGTTTAGGTAGAGTTCTGACCATTACTATTTAAATCCTCAGGCCCTTATAAGGGCTAATGTAAGTAAGATACACTTCTTTTCTCCAAAATGAAACTTTTAAAATATATGTAATAGCAGTAAGTCAAGGGTCTTGGCAGTCTTCCCCACCAAAAAAAACAAACAAAAAACCAGGAAGTGAATTAGTGATAAGTGCTTATCCTTAGAAAAGAAGAGGTTTGGTTATAACGGTAAAGAGAGAAATCAAGAATAATATAAAAGCCGAGCACGGTGGCACATGCCTGTAATCCCAGCGGCTTGGGAGGCAGAGGCAGGAGGATTGCAAGTTTGAGATCAGAGGCAGTCTGTGTAATTTAGCAAGGCCCTGTCTCAAAAAGTAAAAAAAAAAAAAAAAAGGGCTTGGGGTGCAGCTCAGTGGTCCAGCACTTGCAAAGCATGCAAGCACAAGGCCCTGGGTTCAACCCCCAGTACCACACACACACACAAAATAATAATAATATAAAGAGGAGAGAGGGAAAGATGGGGAAACAGCAAAGCTTCTAAGAATAAAGAAGGGCACAAAGGGAGTAGAAACTTCACTTAGATGCTTTGGTGAAGCCAAATTAAGGGAAAAGATAGTGAAATGGACAAAGTAGAAAAAATAACCAATGGATGAGGACAGAGAACATTCTGATTCTCATCTCAGTCTCTCAGGCTGCTTTGCCAGCTTTCAGTCTCCTTGCTGTCCTGTGGTGCTGTGAATCAGGCCCTGACCCTGTCACTGTGGTACTTTGCCCAGTTATACAACTTCCTGATACCATTAACTCCTAGGGCCTAGTGAGGAGGGTTGGCAGGAGACATGAAGACTGGTGTGGTGATTTAATTAGCACAGCCTAGAATCCTGGGAATGAGCAAACTGTGGTGCTGTGGCTGCCCATCATCCTTGGCCACCTGCCTCCTTATCTTTTTTCCTTACGTAGTAGAGTAATAATGCCTGGGGTTTAGCTCAGTTGGTAGAGTGCTACTCTGTGCTCTCTGAGGCCCTGGGTTTGATCCCCATCACTGCAAAAATGGGGGAAGGACCTGGCAGCTCACTCCCGATAGCAATCCCTAAACAATTAGCCATTGAAAACTCTATGAATAGCAGAGAAGCACTGACATAGCAATCCCAGCAACTCTTGAGGTAGAGGCAGGAGGATTGCAAGTTCAAGGTCAGACACAGTTTGTGCAACTTAACCAAGACCCTGTCTCAAGATAAAAAAATAAAGGGGCTGAGGGTGCAGCTCAGTGGTAGAGCACTTCCAAAGTATGTGTGAGGCCCTGGGATGAGCCCCTAGTCCTGCAAAAAGAAAAAAAGAATGATCTTGAACAGTTGCCATCCTAGTTGTGGAACCATTGCCCCAGAGATACCCATTTAATTTGTGTGTTATAGGATATAAACTGTGATACTTCATTTATTTATTTTACAGTGTCTAGGGATTGAACCCAGGGTCTTGCACATGCTAGACAAGTGATATATCACTGAGTTGCACTGTGAACCCCATTTTTATTTTTTATTTTAAGACAAGGCCTTGCTAGGTTGTGCAGGCTGCCTTGTGATTCTCCTGTCTCACCCTCCTGAATTTCTGGGATGACAGGCATGTGCTATGGTGCCTTGCAATTCTGACATTTCAACATGACTTTTTAATGGTTAGACCAGCCCTGGTACTTTCCCTGGTATGGCACTTTTTTTGAGTCCTAAGATACTCTTATATATAGCAGTATCTTCAGGTTCTTAGTGAGGTGATCCTTGGATGTTAGTGATCACCTGATTCCTCATTTTACAGGTTATGAAAACACAGACTTTGGGATGTTAAGTGACATGTATATGCCATCTGAGGATTTTGGTCAAGGAGCTGAAATTAAGAATATAAAAAGGAGGGGGGTCCTGAGTCCTAGCCCACAGTTTGTTTTGTTTTTGTTTTTGTTTTTCTTTAACAAAATATACCATAAAAACCTCACTTTTTTCCCTGAATTCCAAGGATTAGTTTTGGTCCCAAGGAGCTAAGTCAATGAGCAGGCCTGGGTTGTAGGAGCTTGGCACAGAGACTGAGAGGAAGAAGTCTGTCATACAGTTTTGTGATTGTCAAGTTCCATAGCTCCTGCTTTTACTGTTAGTGGAGCTGAGCAAGGGGCCTGCACCTACTCCTGGCCTGGCTGCTGTCCCATTTTTGAGGCCCCAGAGTTATTTTTAGCCTCAGGGCCTTGGAAGCAGGTGTGGTCTGGGCTTGAAGGCCACGCCTGGAATGTGTTCAAGCCATGTTGTACATGTCTACTTGGGAGCTGAGAATAGTGACACAAGGTCCTGTGTATACTTTGTTCAAAAGAATCTACATTTTACACTGAAGAATAAAAGTCTTCTGTTGCATTTGTGATGCTTTAATAAGCAAGTTTGTTTTGGAAACTGTCAATTGAAGCACATTTCAAGAATAATAATATATTAATTAACAAAAAATTATAAATCCTTTGGATATAGAAGAAATATTTTGTATTAAGAGTCATACTCCAGCTAACCTATTTTAAAAGTCCAGATTTCTAATCATAGTGTATGATTTAATTTTCTAGGAGGCTGGAGATATAGCTTAGCTGTGGAGTGTGCTTAGCATGCACAAGGCCCCTGCATTCAATCCCCAGCACTACACACACACAATTTTTTTTTTAAATTTTCACATTTCTCCCCTCTCAATTATTTATTTATTTATTTGGTGCTGAGGATTAAATCTAGGGCTTTGACCCCTGATATGCAAGCACTCTACCACTGAGCTGTACCCTCATCCCTAAAAGAAGAGTTCTTTATAAGTCCCCTTTGTTAATCTCCAACTCAGCTTTTACCTTGAGTATAAACATCAATTTCCATATATTGTATTTGTTCATTTTCTTACTCTGCCTGCATCCAGACTTTTTTTTAACAGTCCTGATAAGAAGTATAGCAGGACCTGGTGTTAGTAGCTGGTCTGTGGATATGTCGTACCCTTTACGAATATTTTTCCCACTTTCCAAGGTTATCAAAAGACTGTAATAATTACTGGCAATTGCCTAAGTAAAACTATACTACATTTATATATATAAAATACATGTATAATACATATAATATACTTACATATATTAAATGTTGCACACACATGTATATGTGTGTATATATATATCTATCCTGTATTTATACATACGTGTTTGAGGTTGTACTTTATATTACTATTCTGTGGCTTGAATTTTTTTTTTTTTTTTTTTTTTTCACGGTACTGGGGGTTGAACTCAGGGCCTTGTGCGTGCATACTTTGCAAGTGCTGGACCACTGAGCTCCATGCCCAGCCCATTTTTTTTACTTTTTTTGAGACAGGGTCTTGCTAAATTATGCAGACTGCCTCTGGTCTCAAACTTGCCATCCTCCTGCCTCTGCCTCCCCAGCCTGTGGCTTGATATTTATTCTCTTTATATATCATGACCATCTTTGAATGTCAAGAAATGTACTTTTCAGACATTAATAGGCAACTACCATTTTAAATGTTACATGATACTGTGTTGCAAAATTTATCATAATTTATAAGGTATTTAGCCAGCCCCTTTTCCAGTATTATTCATATTTTTTTTAACTGAAAAGTGAAGGAGTTTTGTAAGTCATTTGAAACTGTCTTTGTAAGCCATTTTGAAATTATTTTCAGGTAAATATAGATTAGTGTTCTGGTTTTCCTTATTTTGTTGTTACTAAGTGTCATTGAGTCCGATCCAATTCATAGGGACCCAAAATACTATCCAACCCTGTGCCATGCACAGGATCTTTTTATGTTTGAGCCCAATGTTGCAGCCACTATGTGTCTTCTCATTTTGAGTCATGCCACACTAGCAAAAGGAGGTCCCAAGGGCTTTATTCCATTCCCATTGTTAAGGTTGACTATACTTCGAGGAGTCAACTCTTCCATAGTTGTCTCTTGAATGCCTTCCAGACTGGGAGGCTCCTTTTCTGGCACTATATTTAACAGTGCTTCTCTCCTATTCACAGGATTTTCAATGGCTAATTGTTTCAGGAGTGGGCTGCCATGTCCTTCTCCCTAGTCTGTCTTAGTCTGGAAGCTCAACTGAAACCTGTGCACCATGGGTGGCCTTGGTGGTATCTGAAATACTGGTGGCATAGCTTTCGGCATCACAGCAACATGCAGGCCCCCACAGCACAACAAGCTAACAGACATGTGGGGGTTCTTTATTTTAGGAGATTTTAAATGAATAAAGTTTTGGAATGTTACTACTATAAACCTGGGCTTGAGTGGAAATGGGTGGGAGGTTTGGTGTTGGTGATTTTTTATTGTGTTTCATTGCTTGTGCCTACAGCATTCTGATTCTCTTTGGAAAAGTTGAATTATAACCTCTCCCATTACACTGTGTTCCAAATTACCCAGATGTTTACCCTGGTCTTAGTACCTTTACTAGTTTAGCTTTGTTTCAGAGAAGTACATCATAGCTTTCACATAGTGGAATTTTGTTGTTCTGGGGATGAAGTGGGCTAAAGGTGGTGAATACAAATAAAAATTACAAACTTACAAATACAGTTACCAACCTCTTGAATACAGTAATCTAACATAACATTCTTGTGTTAAGTATTTGATCCACATAGAGAACCAGGGCTTCATACCCATGAAAAATTTGGTACAGGCTCAGGTGTCAATAGCTTAAAATTTAGAGGGTTTGCGTTTAAAATTTTAATCCTTTGTGTAGATAGACAAATAATTTTTTTCAATTTTTTTCCATTTTTAAATAACTAATGACAAAAAATTTTTTTTAATGGACCTGAACCCAATTTTTCACTAGCTTTGAGTTCATGTTCAGAACAATTTAAAAAGATGTTTGAACTGGAATGGGTTCAGAGGTTTGAGTTTGAGTTCAGTTTGAAGCCCTGCTATCTTGCACATAGGATTTAAACCCGCACCTGAACTAAACCTGTGCCCTCTAAATTTTAACATACTGAACCCACACCTGGACACAATTCTCCTGCAGGTTTGAAGCCCTGAGAACACCTTGAAAGCATTTTTCTTTATTTTAATGTAAAGATCCTTTAAACTACTTCCTTGTTACATAGAATTTTTTTCAAGCATACATCTTGCTGAACATGTCTTTAATATTTTACTACATTCCATGCTGTAAAATCAAGACTCTCTTATTAGATATAAACATTGGTGGGATTGGAAGAATAGTACTCAATTAACATTAATAGTAATCTTTCTTGTTACAGCATTCTTTGCATTTCTTGGTCAAGACATACCTAAAATATGAACCATGGCTTCTTTCTTTGCTGTGTTAAAAGAAGAAACCATTAAACTTTATGTGTATGTATATATATTTCTATTTCACACTGAAGTTAAAAGTTTAATTGCCTGGAAATTGTATTAGTTCTAATAAATATAACCACAGTTCTGAAAAAAGACTATCTGCCACATCTTTTATTTGTATTTGCCTAACAGCATTATCTTGGCCAGTATGTTCATTGGCCTTAGTCAAGGCTTTGACAGAGCTAGTCTTCCAGGCATCCCATAGCTTGCTCTCTCATCTCTCTCATGATCTTAACTTTAGTGATACAATTGGGGTAATGCCTTCTCTAACTACCTGGCTAAAATTTTACTTCCCTCCTACTCCTCCTTTCTTTCCTGCTTTATATTTTTCTCTGTAGCACTTATCACTATGTACAAACTAAGATTACAAAATGTTTTATTTGTTGTTTATTATGTGTACCTGCTATAGTTTGGATTGTCAATGTCCCCCAAAAGTCAGGAACTTTTTTAAAAGGGTTGATCTGAGGGTGGCACTATAGAGAGATAAGGGGGGGCTTAGGGGAGATGTTTAAGCATTGTTGCAGTGCTCGTGAAGGGGGTTGTGGGACTTTGGCTCCTTCCTCTCTCTTCTTTGCTCCTGGATTCATGATACTAGTTTGCTCCACTGCATATTCCTGGCCATTTGCCATCTGACACACCCACATGAGGTATCCACAGCAGTGGGTCTGCCCAGTCTTAGACTGGAAGCTCCAAAACTCTGAGCCAAAATGTAACTTTTCTCTTTCTAATTACCTTAGTAGGGAAGTATCTTAGTTGGTAGAGCTCCTTCCTGGCATATGCAAGGCCCTTGGTTCAATCTCCAGCAGCATAAGATAATTATCTCAGATATTTTGTTACAGTGATGGAAAGCTGACTAATTCAGTACCCTGTTACTTAAATTAGAAGTTCTAAGAGTACAAATTTTTTTTGCCTGCTTAATTTATAACTGGGCAATCCATTTATAGGGCTGGGATTTGGCTCAATGGGTAGAGCACTGTGCTGCAGTCTCTGAGGTCCCGAGTTCAATTCCCAGCACCGCAAAAATGGGAGAAGGACCTGGCAATCCACTCCCAAGGCAATCCCGAAGCACTCAGCCATTGAAAACCCTATGAGGGTCGCTATGAGTCGGATATCGACTCGACGGCACCTAACAACAACAACAATCCATTTATAATTATAATTTATAATGAATAATTATCATTCATTGCTGCATTTTCATAGCAGTACCTGGTACATATTAAGTGCCCAGTGACTACTTATTAATTGACTGAATGATTTATGGTAGGTTTGGCAAATATTCTGAGAAAACCAGGATGCGCATATTAGTGACTGTTGTTAGGTGCCGTCGAGTCAGTATCCGACTCATAGCGACCCTCTGTACAACAGGGGAAACACTATTGTCAGTGCTTCTCTGCTGTTCATAGGGTTTTCAATGGCAGGTTGATTTTTGGGAGGGGGTTGCCAGGTCCTTCTCCCAAGCCTACAGCTTCTGGTGTTCCCAGGTGGTCTCCCATCAGGTATTAACCAGGCCCGACCCTGCTTAGCTTCTGAGATATGACGGGATCCGATGCCACAGGGCTATGGCTGCAGGCTTAGTGACTCTAGCTGGTTCTAAATCTCTCTTCTGTCTCTAGCCTACCTTTATCATTAAATATCCTTTTAAACATTTTCTCCTCAACTCTCAAACTAAATGAACTCCTGGCCATGTTTCCTCTTGCTTAGGGGCCTATCCTAGGATCCTTTTATTCACACTTCCTCAAGACCACTTCTATACCCAGGCCCCTCTATTACTGCATAGGGCCCTTAGTTTTCAAGCAGGGTGCCAGGAGGAATCATTAAATGTGGAGGAGTGAGGGAGTGTCAAGTGCAGGAGTGAGTCTAAGATAGACACATGGGTGGTAGAGGGAAAGGGGAAGATAGGATGGGAAGAAGGGCAGAGCTCAGGTGGATCAAGAAAGGGGAAGCTGGTGAAATAAGTGAGCATAATAAATGGGCCAACAACAATAAGTGGAAAGCAGTACTAAGAAAAAGATGTGGGCTGCAGTTGAGCCAGTACCAAGAATGTGGTGCTCCTTACTAGCAGAAACTCGGTGATGGCACAGATCTCACAGATCTGGCTTCTGCCTGGGCTGGCCGGTTTCTCATAGCAAAGGCTGGCTGGTGTCTTAAAGCAAAGTTAGTCTTTGAAGGTTGGCTGCTATTCCAGCCTTCACTTGTGGTCTCTGAGATACACCTAAACTGCCTGCACTTCTGGTTAGAGTGAGTGCTTGGGCGGTGTTGCATGTCAGTGAGTAGAGGATGGGTTTTACTGTGCCAGTTTTGTTGTCTTCATGTCTAATACCATGTACACAGTTTTGCTTCAAGCAGTCTGTTCCTTTATTGTAATCACTAGTCAGAATGTGTCCTCAAGTTTGGGTAAGAAAATATGGTCAAGATATTAATAGACAAAACACATAATGTTCATAGCTGTTTTGGTGAGAATATTTTTTTTTTAAGTTTTGTTTTGTTTTAATTGAATATATTTACCCAATGTTGTTGTTGTTGTTAGGTGCCATCGAGTCAGTATCCGACTCAGAGCAACCCTGCCTACAATAGATGAAACACTATCGTCAGTGCTTCTCTGTTGTTCATAGGGTTTTCAATGGCGGATTGATTTTTGGGAGTGGGTTGCTGGGTCCTTCTCCCAAGCCTACAGCACCTGTTGTTCCCAGGTTATCTCCTATCCGAGTACTAACTAGGCCTGACTCTGCTTAGCTTCTGAGATCTGATAGGATAGGGTGCCACAGGGCTACAGCTGTAGGCATTTACCCAATATCAAACGTGAATTCCTGTCATTTTTTCCTTTCCATACTGGGGATTGAACCCAGAGCAACAACTCTGCTAGGCAGGTTCTGTGCCCCAGAGCTGCACCTAGCCCTTTGTCAGTTTTCTGTTAACACATGCATGACATCTGAGGTAAAATTGCTTGCATCACTATAGAATCAAGATGGTCAAAGCCTCGGGTATTCCTCTTGTATCTAGAAATCGTAGCCTACTTTCCCCTCTTTAGATTTGTTCTGTTTTTCTATTGTTGAAAGTCTGTGTTTAAGGCTCAACTAAAAGGCTATTTGGTGTATTTTGTTGCCTGTTTCTTCAATTTTATTGGAAGGAAAGAATTTAAATCTGGCTTGTTGTTTGATAAAAGTAAACTTCTCACCTGGTTATATCCTTTCGATAAACTGTCTGAGAATTTGAACTTGAACTTTAGTCCAGCAAATAAAGCTAAGTCCCTCTCATCATGGAATAGGGCTTTGAAGCACCCATTAGCCACAGGATCCTTTTCCTTCTCCAGAGAATTTATCTTTGTAAAAGGAATTGTTTAAAATTTAAGTGTACCTGTCTGAGAAAGAGCCCCTGCCCCTTCACAGATTGCACTTTTCAGACCATCATTTGAAATGTTTGTGGCACTTGGTGTGATAGTGCGTACCTATAATCCCAGTACATGGGAGGCTGAGGCGGGAGGAGTGTGGTGAGGCCAGCCTCAGTTATAGGGTGAAAGTCTGTGTGACACATACAAAGAAAAGCTTGTGGGGCTTCTCCCCTTACCCTACCTGCTGCAGCCCAGGGAGTAAGTATGTTAGGGCAGTAGTGCCCAGTAGCAGAGAAGCTATTGCTGTTGGGAGAAAGTTCATGGGTAGAAGGGAAAAAGGGAAAATAGGGGACATATCTAGTGTCAGTATGACTGACCTAGAAGGCAGAGTAGTGTTTGGGAAGTTGAAGAGAAAAATACTTCATCTGAGAAGAGGGAATTACTTAACAGAATCACTTAAAATAATCTTTTAAAAAAATTCTGAGTTGCATGCTGTGGTGTACACCTATAACCCCAGCAACTGGGGAAGTGGAGGCAGGAGGATTGCAAGTTTGAGGCTAAAGGCAGCCTCCATGACTTAGCAAGACCCTGTCTCAAAAAAAAAAAAAAAAAAAAAGGGTTAGGGGTGTAATCCCAGTGGTAGAGCAGTAGAAAAGTATGTGTGAGGGCCTGGGTTGAACCCCTAAGTATTGAAAAAAAAATTCTGGTTGGGCACTAACTATGCAGACTACAAGTACTGAGGAAAATCAAAACAAAACATCTTTTCTCTTAGCTAATTAGTGTAATGGCAAATAATTGGTTCTTTTATATTCTTTATATTTTTTGATTGAAACAGGCTCCACTTGTTCACTTTATCATTAAAATAGTTAGATTTACAGTTTTCAAACTTAACTAATTGAATAGCATACTTCACTGATATCATATATATTTACAGAGTTAGGTGTAGAGTCAGTTTCAATAGATAAACTCCAGTGATTTCCATTATAAAGTTACAAATATATTTCCTTAGGTAACCAAATGGAATCTAAAATATTTGGTAAGTTGCATATAAAAACACCGTAAAAATTTAAAGTTATATATTAAAGGGGAAAAGTTCTTATTCAATTTATGCTAATGTGAAATGTTATAAAGCATATTTTCTAGAATATAAAATATTACCAGAAGTGACTTTTTAAAAATGAGATTTACCCATTTTGCGCTCTGATTTGTGTAGTCATTTTGTTATACTAAATTTTGCCCCACTCTATCTTTATCCTTGGGTAAATAAAGTCTTTTAAATTCTTTATTTCTGACCATGGGATACTTTGTAATTATTTGTTTATATTAGCCATGGTTAAGGATACTAATCTTCAATATGATAAAATAACTGCCTATTGACTTTAGAGTATCCTTCAAGAGAGAATTTCCTTAATGCTGTGAATGTACACTGTCACGTTTTAGCTTTCCTTTAAGTCAGCTTTCTTTTAAGTTTGCTGACCATTTGAGCACACTATATGAAGTACTCTTTTGTTTTTAAGTACCTTGGTAAACAGCTGATTGAGCAGATGTAATTCTATGGCAAAAGAGGGAGTTGTCTTTTAAGGTTACATATTTCTACATGTTTTATTTAGATTTCCAAAAAGGGATATTTGGAAGACCCATGGATATATAGATTGGTTCACTTTCTAATTAAATGTTTTTTAAAAAATCAAATTGAAGTATTATAAGTGAAAGAAAAAGCAACATGCAAAAACCATTTGAACAAAGCAGAAGGAAAATTATATATATTTGTGTTTTACTTTGTACTCATTAAAAAAAAATCTTTGGAAGAAAACAAAGGAAACTCTTAATAGGGGTTAGCAGTTACGCAGCAGGGTTGGAGCATGGGTAGGTAAAGGACTGTGTGAGGAGGATTTTCAATATATTCTTTTTTAAAAATTTATTTAAATATTATTTGTTGGAGTTTCAGTATCATGGCTATTTTTAACATCTTCATTGAAGTTTAACTGATACATAACTGTACATATTCATGCTATCTACATATTAGACTTATTTTTGGATCATATGACTATATTATCTATTTTAAATGGAAATAAAGTAGTTAAAGCTTTAAAAATTGGCTAATAGCAAAGCTAGTCTGCTCTGGATTTTGTTATATACATTTGTGCCTATGCTCTTATGATTCTACCTAAGGATTTTTATTCTTTTTACTTATTATAGAAATTTTGGGTAAGGTTAGCTTGGTGGCTTTGCAAATAATAAAATATTCTTCTTACAATCTTTTAAATCATACCTGATACAAAAGATTTTAAAAATAAAACTGTCACAGATATATCCCTAATCTTTAGAATGAACAGTTAAGGCAGAGAAATTTTCAAAATTAAACTTGAAGCATAGGATTTAACCAAAATTCTCTCCCTGTAAGAAAATGAGGTTAAGGCCATTGTTACCTCACACTTAGAGCAACAGGACAGCAGACTTTGGGCATAAAGGTGTAGCAGGAGAGCCAGCTGGCCTCAATACAATACTGAACCCATGTAAATTAATCCTTACTTCATTTTTACTCCTTTGCTACTCCTTTGTTACATCTTTGGATTAGAGTCACTTTGACCAGACCCTACCTTGGGTAGGGAAAGGGTCTTTTTGTATCTGTAGCTGCAGACTCTAGTTCTCTGGGTAAGAATGACCATTTGCTTCCCTGTAGAACTGTCCGTCGAAAGGAAGCAGAGGGTTTTCTAATTTAGCTTTTGCATGTTTGCTGTCTTCTTCTTCCCTTTGTCCCTTGATCTGCTAACCCAGATCATTGCTTTGTCCCATCTGGATTTTATCATTGAGAGGAGCCATTCAGGCTCGGACTCAGTGCCACTCAACAACTTGCTCTTGTTCTCAGATTTCTACTTTCTGTGCCACCAGGGCACCTTCATGGACAAGTCACGTCATTCTTTCCCGGAGTAGTTCCATTATGGAAACAGGTGCTTAGGGAAAACTGGGTAACCTAGTAGGAGAAGCCCTGGTTTGGGAGTCACACAGTCTGAGTACAGGACCTTGCATGGCTGTGAACTGTGTTATTGAGCAGTCAGGACTTGATTCAGTACTATAGCTTTGGTGGATGCTTTGTGAAGGTTTCCTAGTTGATTGTTTAGGGCAGATTCTCTGCTCTGGTTTCTTCAGAGAACTTTGGTTCCTCATTGACGGGAAGCTGTACTAAAAAGTACATTAATGCATTGAAGCTTATTCCTCAGAATCAAATACAGCACCCCCCCCCCCATTTTGGTCTTCCTCTTCTTTATAGAACCTTCTGTTTTCCTGCCTTTTCTCTGGGGGCTGCTGTTTGTGCCTTGGTACTTGTGTGTGTGCACGCATCTATTCTCTCTTGCTCTCTGTCTCTCACCCACTCATTACAGTAATTATCAGGCCATCAGAAATGAGATTGCTAACCTGATCCTTGGATGTTGTTCTGTGTGCTGTTTTCAGGGTATAAATAAAGTGGAAGAAAACCATTTGGAATCATAATACTTCAAGCTGCTTTTCATAGCCTTTTTAGTTTTATACAAGTCATTTAGTTTTGAGCCCCAGGTAATTATAATTCATGTTGTCTTTTGCTTTCTTAAAAGTTTTTACATTTTGAGGTAATAGTGAACTATCAGTAGCACATTTTTTTGAACTCATACCTACTTGTTCTTTTTGTTTGTTTAAAGGAAACAGTGCATCAAGTATGGAATTAGATTAATGAAGTAAATATTGTGAACCATATACTCTCTAATCTGAGGCTCTTTCTTCTTTTTCTGACCCCATGTTTTGCTTTCTGTCTTTCTCTCTCTTCATGTAGGCTGTCAGTCCAGTGGAAAGCTGTTGGAATGAGGGAGCAAAGGTAAAAGATGATGTAATACACTGGCTGCCCCAAAGCATCTTTTGTTGTGGAATGGTTATTCCAGTCATCTCTCTATGAATCAAATGTGAGGGGCTGCTTTGTGGAAGTAGTTCTTTGCAAGAGCACGTCAACGGGAAAGAGAAAGAGACATTCAGTTGGAGGGCTCTTGCTGAAAATGGGTTTAACTCTCCTTTTGCCAGTCACCACCAGCCTGACCTCATACATTTTTAGTACAATGGAGTGGCTGAGCCTTTGAGCACACCACCATTACATCATCGTGGCAAATTAAAGAAGGAGGTGGAAAAGAGGACTTATTGTTGTCATGGCCCATGAGATGATTGGAATGCAAATTGTTACTGAGAGGTTGGTGGCTCTGCTGGAAAGTGGAACGGAAAAAGTGCTGCTAATTGATAGCCGGCCATTTGTGGAATACAATACATCCCACATTTTGGAAGCCATTAATATCAACTGCTCCAAGCTTATGAAGCGAAGGTTGCAACAGGATAAAGTGTTAATTACAGAACTTATTCAGCATTCAGCAAAACATAAGGTAAATGCTTTCTTTTTTGCCTTTTTAAAATGAGTATACACAGTGAACGAGGAATAATTTTAATTGAAGCTTTACTTTTAAGGGCAGAAAATAATTCAAGGAAGTTTTTGTTCCTTTTTAGATTTTGGTACCATGTAGTATATGAAAATAATTTACCAATCATATTATCACATTAATAATATTTTAAACTATATAGAAGAGTTAACTTGCTCTAGTTTGGACACAGCTATGTTTCCCTATTTTTGGTGAAATTGTTTTCTCAGTTTAAACATTACTTTGCATTATATACAAATCCACTGAAAGGAAAGTCGTTTTTTTCAAGTGACTTGGAAGGAAAGTAGTAACTAATTATTAGAGATGTCTTTTTTATCTGGTAACATTTATACATGGTAATATTGATCAAGACGTAAAGATATCATATTCAATGGAAAGTCATTCTTGAGGTACTGAGATGTCAAGATGTCCTGTGTGTGATAGTGAAGGCTTTTCTTTCTTCAGGAATAAAAATGGGCTCATCTTTTAATTTTAATAAATAGATGACTTCTTTCATGTTATGTAGAAACCATTTTTTAAATTCTTAGGTCAAGGGTTGTTATGTGGCATATTATTTGGCTTATAAATTTTACCTTTTTATAGTATCAGGGATTTAAAACCAAGAAATTTTGAGCACATTTACACAGAAATAGCATCAATTTTGCTTTTCAAAACTTGATTTTTAATTAAACCATTTGTAATCTGTTTTTATTCTGTAAATTGACCAAGTCTCATTTTTATTCAAATTATTAATTGAAACAAGAAGCAGTTATTTGTTTCAGCACCAGTAAATGTAAGATCCTACTGAACTGGTGGTTTATAAGATTATTTTTCTCAATTTCCTTCCTAATAAGACTCAACATTTGCATTCCAGGTTGACATTGATTGTAGTCAGAAGGTGGTAGTTTATGATCAAAGCTCCCAAGATGTTGCCTCTCTGTCATCAGACTGCTTTCTCACTGTACTTCTGGGTAAACTGGAGAAGAGCTTCAACTCTGTTCACCTGCTTGCAGGTAAGGCTGTGATACAACGGAAAGCACTTGGACTCTCTCACTGAGTTGTATGAGTAAGCAGTATTTCATAGTAAGCTCAAAGTATAATAGTTCATCACAACTGTCATGGGTAAAATGTTTTATAGCATTTGATTGATATAATATTTCCGTATAACTTGGAAACCATTATTCTTCGTTATTGATTGGTCAGTGTATTTTTATTTTATTATTGTCTTTTGCAGTACTAGGGGTTTGAACCGAGGGCCCCACATGTCCTAGGCAAGTGCTCTACCACTGAGCTGCACCTCTAGCCTAATTTTTAAATTTTTTATACTGACACAGGGTTTTATACTGTGTGCAAGTGCTCTACCACTGAGCTGCACCTCTAGCCCAATTTTTAAATTTTTTATACTGACACAGGGTTAAGTTGTACAGGCTGCCTCTGGCCTCAAACTCATCAGTCTTCCTGCCTCAGCCTCTTGAATTGCTGGATTACAGGCATCTGCCATGGCAACCTGGCTGGTCAATGTATTTTTGACTTACCTAAAATTCGTCTTCCCTTGGTGTTTTATTAGCTAGGAGTGCCACATAGTTTGCTGTGCCCATACGGATAGCTTAGAACTAGTTGCTTCTGTCCGAGGATTCTTCTATTCATCTGTGTCATAAGAACACCAAATGATCCATGTCTCAGATCCTGTCATCAGTTTCCACCTCTGTGGCCAAAGCCAGACCAGCATTACAGTGTCAGACTTTTATTATAAAAAAGTCCAGAGGTAAGGTCACCTTTCTGGATGTTATGAACTATGAAATAGGGAAAGAATGTGTGCAGGGTATTTCTTCTGATTTTAGAGAGATTGTTTTAAAACTTATTTACTTGGGTATTTTTACAATTGAAAAAAATGTTTCAACTTATAAATGCTAACCAACCAGATAATTTTATAAAGTACATGGGAAGGACCAGATGGGGCGGACTGAGGGAGAGCAGTGTGGGAGTTCCATCTCATCAAATTCCAAAACAGACTTTTATCCTTTGCATGCCCTGTTTTGCCAGCATTACTGATGTCCTTTCACTCATATAGGCTTACCGAATGGAGAATACAGTTTGCTGACACATAGCACCTTGACATAGAGCTACTGTTAGGCACAGAGATACAAGTGATACACAGAGTAATTTTTAAAATTTGATCAAAGAAAAAATATCGGTAGGCACTATCGTTTCCCACCTTCAATGTTTTGTTGGAAGGATAGAGTGAATTTGATGTTATTGGCAATTGATTATTAGAACTGTGAACATTTCGGTTTTAGGAGAATAAGATTAATCAACTGTTGATGTGTTAGCACTTTTAAACTGTTGACACTTTTAAGCTCTTCTCAGGTAATTCACAACTATATCTTTCATTTATGCTGTGATTCTGTCTGATCTCTCTATATATCCTTAAGTGAAGCCTGCTTTTTTTTCTTGCGGTACTTGTAGGGGGTTGAACCCAGGACCTCACATGTATTTTGCAAGTGCTCTGCCACTGGGTTATACCTCCAGGCATTTTGAGTCCCCGTCCTGCTAAGTTAAGCAGGTTGCTTGTGGCCTCAATCTTGGGATCCTCCTGCCTCCACCTTCTGAGTTGCTGATATTAGAGGCATGTACCACTGTGCCTGGTGAGTGCTTGTTTCAGTTTACAGAATTCTCTGAGAATTGTAGTATTAGGTCCTGTTTTTGTTGATAGACAATTTTTTTTTTCAGTGCTGGAGATGGAAAATGGTAAGTGGGTGCTCTACCACTTAGCTGCATCTCCACCTTATAGTCTCATTCTTTTAATGAGATTATAAGTATGCTAAATATAAAAACTATTATTCCAGTTCTGGTAAACTAATTTGGTAAGTCTAGGCACTCATTTCATGCTTTTGTAGCCACTATGATGGACTTTAGAATTTTATTAATGGGATTGTTATTAGGTTGTTGTTAGGTGCCGTCGAGTAGGTGTCTGACTCATAGTGACCCTACGTACAACAGTGCTTCTCTGCTATTAGGGTTTTCAATGGCTGATTGTTTTTGGGAGTGGGTTGCCAGGTCCTTTTTCCAAGGCTACAGCACCTAGTATTCCCAGGTGGTCTCCCATCCAAGTACTAACCAGGCCCCACTTTGCTTAGCCTCTGAGATCTGATGGGATGGGATACCACAGTGGTATGGCTACAGGCATTAATGGGATTAGAGTTTTCTTTTTTTTTTTCTATCTTTTTTTTTGGTGGGGAATGATGCTGGGGATTATACATGCTAGGCAAGCGCTATACCACTGAAGTACACTCCCAGCCCCCAGGTTTTTCTTTTAAGAGATTATATGCCAGTTTGTGCTTCATGACAAAGTGCTTACTCACCCTGCTCCTGTTTGAGACACTTATTCCCTGTGGGGAACTCTTACCTGACAGCATAGTGACACAGAATCCCCCCACAGAAGAGTGAGTTCATAGTGAGTTTCTAGCACAGGTATCTTAACTGCTTCGGTGCCCTTTACCAAGGAGCATTTCTTTATTTTCTGGGGGAGATTCTTATCAGTCACGTGTGGCTTTGGGAGAGGTACTTGTTGGCAATAAGGAAGAACAAGGGCTTAATCTGAGCAGCTAGATTACCCCTAGAGACACATGGTATGACATACTGAGTGAGAATACTCTGACATCCCCATTTCACACAAGAAATGTGTCCTAGGCCTAAGGGGAAGTTCCCTGAGGCAGCACCAAGAGCCATATTGATGGTATTGACAGCACCATATCCCCATTCACACCTCCAGAATTTGTATTTCTTTCAGTTTAGAAAGTGGCTCCCGGGTCTGGATGGCCTTGTTTGGGAGTTTCTGAGCAGCCAGATATTTTTTGTTACTTAAGAGAGTGTTCTGAATGGTTAAAAGCCTCCCTAACCACCTGAAAGGCTCTGATCAGTTGAGAATTCTCTTGGTTAGTGAATCTGTTTCTCAGGGTAGATAGAAAATTGGGGTAAATGGAAAAGAATGTTTGGGAGGGTATGGCCATCAAATGTTGGGAACCTTTTTTTTTATTCCCACCAAGCTCCAGCTGTTGGAGGATGTGCCAGGAATGTGAGACAGAGGACATAGTGATAAAAGTTTCTTAAATGTTTTGCTTGGGGAGAAATAACTGACCATGGAAAAGCACACTAGTTTTTCACATGGGCTACTGTAAATTACAAGGTCAGTGGAGATAGTTTTCACTACAAACCACCCCTACAGCTTTGAGCAGTTAGAAATTTTTGTCAGCCTTATGTGGATATGCTAATAGGAAGACAGAATGATTTCTTGCAATAATTTTTCCACCAGGGTAGGACTTTCAGCACCTTGAGAAAGGAAGAAAGCATCAGCTATGTGAGATGGATTTTGTGGTCATCAGATAGGAAGTAAAGAATTGTGGCCCGAGTTCTACTCACCCTCTCAGGGCTGTCTGACTCAGAGAATAGTGAGTTTAAAAAGGAGGGAGAAAGAGGACTCTCCAAGAAATTGATAATAGCATCTTTGTGTTATTGTTGTTGTCTTAGGGGACAGAGTCTTGCTGTGTTCCCAGGCTGGCTTGGAACTCTCAATCCTCCTGCCTCAGCATCCCGAGTGCTAGGATTACAGGTGGATGCAACCATGTCTGCTTCTCTCTCCCTCCCTCTTATAGCCTGGAGGTAGCTCAGTGATAGCATGTGTGCTTAGCATTCATTAGGCCCCGGGTTTAATCCCCAGCACTGCCCACCCTCAAGAAAAAGAAAGAGATCTACAGCAGCTTATCATTTTCTTCTTCCTTCTCCTCCTCCCTGTCTCCTCTTCCTTCTCCTCTTTTACCTCCTTCACTTCAACCTCCTCCTCCTCCTCCTCCCTTCTCCCACTTCTCTCCTTCCTCCCTTGCCTCTTCCTCCTCTCTCTCATCCTTCTTCTATGGTGCTGGAAATCAAATTCAGGGTCTTGCACGTGCCAGGTAAGTACTGTACCCCCAGCTACACCCTCAGCGCTCATTTTTGTGTCTGTCATGTGATGAGGCACAGGATAGCTCTAAAGCAAATAAAACTCACAGACTTCAGCTCTTTCATTTATAAGTGAGGAAAATAAACAAACAGGTGAACTATTCTCTCAAGCTTTTACTGTTCTCACCGTGTGTCTCAGGCCCACATCCACAAGTAAGGAGGCAGATTGAGAATCAAAGGTGTCCATTTCAGCTTAGGCTTTTTCTGAAAGGCTCCTCTTGTGGTAGCTCTTTCTCAGAATAATAATAATAATAATAATAATAATAATTTCAGAATTATAATAATTATAATAATTATAATAATTTCAGAATAATAATAATAATTTCAGAATTATATTCTTCACACTTTATTGAAGGAAGCAATCTATAACAAATCTGTTTATAAAAATTTTTTAAAGCATTAAATTTAAAGGCTCCTCTTGTGGTAGCTCTTTCTCAGAATAATAATAATAATAATAATAATAATAATAATTTCAGCATTATATTCTTCACACTTTATTGAAGGAAGCAATCTATAACAAATCTGTTTATAAAAAATTTTAAAGCATTAAATTATTTTAACCAGAGGGGATCATCAAATAAAAGTCGAACTACTGTGTTCTAAAGGGTAGCTTTCTTGAGTAATTATAGAAAAGACTATTTATTACTTTACCAGATATAGTCTTGGATACACTGTTAAGGGCTTTTATAAACATTTAGTCTCTGAACACAGCTGAGGTCTTAGATTACTGTTTGCTGTGGTTAAAGGCCAAATACATTTTTTTTTGTCTTGTTTTGAGTTAGATTTACCAGTGTAATTAAGACTTATGAGTGAACAAAAATATATTTGACTTACTTTTTCAATTTAACAGAAATTTAGGTGAACAGTTCTGTGCACTAAATGTAAAGTTTTGATTTAATAGAATAATTACTGTTGTTCCTAATGGAAATAAAACAGAACTTGATCTTTTTGGTTACAAAATTTGCTATCTAGACTATCGTTATTGCCATTTCCATGATCTACTTTGGTTTTTCTTCTGTTCCTTTGTCTAGGGGAAGGATATTTTTAAATATTCCATTTCAAATCCTGTTGTTACGTTGTTAGGTGCTGTCGAGTCAAGTCTGACTCAGTAACCCTGTGTATAATAGAAGGAAACACTACCTGACATTGTGCTATGCCCAGCACTATATCTGACAGTGCATCTTTGCTATTCATAGGGTTTTCAGAAAGAGATTAAAATTAATGTGTTTGAGTAAAAGCATTCCAATTATTCAGAATTGGCTGTTCTTATTTCTATAAAACTACAGTGATAGTCACTGAAAACAGATTAAAAATAGGTGCTGCACACACATGCACACACACACCTACACACACCTGCCTGCCTTAAGAAAAGAGCTGGAGGTATAGCTCAGTAGTGGGCCACTTGCCCAGCATGTATGAGGCCCTGAGTTCAATCCCCAGCATACCAGTGGGATTCGGGGATTCCTGACATTCTCTACAGCACAGTTGAACTTGGAAGATAATGCTAAGTAAAATAAACCAGGTACAGAAAGACAAATACTGCTTATATTACTTACATATCAGATCTAAAAAGGCAGTAGCAGTCAAATGGTGGTTACCAGCAGCAGGAGGGGGTGGTAATGATGAAATGTTGGTTAAAAGGTACAAACATTAAGTTACAAGCTCAACAGGTTCTAGAGACCTACTCTACAGTATGGTGACAATAAGAAATGTGTTGAATACTTGAAATATGCTCAGAGTAGGTCTTAAATTGGGAGAAGAATGTGGCAGTCCATTCCCAAAACAATCAGCTAGTGAAAACCCTGTGAAGATTGATGTGAGTCAGATCCAACTTGTCAGCGCCTAATAACAACAACAACGTCTTGAATATTCTCATCACACCCAAAAAAAGGGTAGCTGTGTGAAGTGTGGTTAACAATGCACAGCATATATATGTATCAATTCATCATGTTGTGCATGTTTAACACATGCAATGTACTTGTCAATCATAACTTAAGAAAGCTAGAAAAAAATCAGTGTGCTTTAGCCCACTATTGTTATTGTTGTTAGGTGCTGTCGAGTTGAGTCCAACTTACAGCAACCCTATGTACAGCGGAACAAAACACTCCTCGATTATGTGCCAGACACACAATCTTATTTATGTTTAAGCCCATTGTTGCAGACTCTGTGTCGATTGATTTGGTGGAGAGTTTTCCTTTTTTTCACTGACCTGCCACTCCCAAACATGATGTCTTTCTCCAGGGTTTGGTCCCTCCTGACTACATGTCCAAACTACATAAGATGCAGTCTAGCCATCCTTACTTCTAAGGAGCACTCTGGTTGCACTTCTAGGACAGATCTGTTGGTTCTTTTGGGAGTCCATGGTATATTCAATAATTGTCTCCAGCAGCATAATCCAAAAGCATCAATTCTTCTCCTGTCTCTCTTGTTCAGTGTCCAGCTTTCACAACCATATGATGCAACTGAAAACACCATGGCATGAGTCAGGTGCACCTTTATCTTCAATGAGACATCTTTACTTTTCAATACTCTAAAGAGATCTTTTGCCACAGCTTTTCTGAAAGCAATGCATCTTTTGATTTCTTGACTGCTGCTTCCATGAGTGTTGATTGTAGAACCAAGTAAAGCAAAATCATGGACAACCTCAATCTTTTCTCCATTTATTGTGAAGTTGCATACTGACCAAGTTGTAAGGATTTTTTAGTTGATGTTTAGTCGCAATCCATACTGAAGGCTATGATCTTTGATCTTCATCAGTAATGTTTTAAATCCTCTTCACTTTCAGCAAGCAGAGTTGTGTCATCTGCATAATGGAGATTGTTAATGAGTCTTCCTCCAATCCTGATGATGTGTTCTTCCTGATAAAGTCCAGCTTCTTGTATTATTTGCTCAGTATATAAATTGAAGAGATATGGCGAAAGTACACAGTTCTGACTCACCATGTATTTGCTAGCTCTGCTTCTGAGCCTCAGCTTGCCTGAGGTTA
The DNA here is from genome assembly GCA_007922755.1 of Pedetes capensis. Classification (NCBI taxonomy): domain Eukaryota; kingdom Metazoa; phylum Chordata; class Mammalia; order Rodentia; family Pedetidae; genus Pedetes; species Pedetes capensis. The sequence goes on along the minus strand of VMDO01004293.1, from coordinate 18,832 downwards.
TCCAGATTGGGTCACCTTTTCTTTAGTTGCTACCTGCCAGTGTGGCAAGCCAGTTTATGTTACTTCTTAGGTACTGATGGCTAAGACACAATGCCTGAGACAGTGTCTTCTGAAAAAATGGACCACAGAGCCAACTAAAATAGCTTCTCAATTCCTTATCCTGATATTTTGCACAAGTAAAACAAAAATTCCCTGGATGACAGCAGTGACATCAATCTTCCTTTGCCCCAGTTGTGTCATCTGAGTGCTCTGGAGAGATGCCAGGTCCAGGCATAGTCTTTGGCTTTTTCACTTAGTTCAGCCTTTCAGTGTTTGATGGGCACTTCTGTGGTTGTGCTCTGGAATTAGCTGTAGGGAACAGGGCTACTGGAAAAGAAAAAGGCTTGCCCCTGCCCTCAGGAGTCTAGTGGGTAATTTGGGGAAACATGCTTAAACTGGATGGAACAAAGGGACATGTGGTGATGTGCTGTGTGAGATGGTGGTAAAAGATAATTCAGTATAGTCTGCAAAAATTGGGGAAGAATTCATTATGGCAATGGAATTTTAATTGAACCTTGAAAATGGAGCAATATTTGAGTGGGGAGGGTCCTTGACATTCTCAAAGGGGGAAGAAACATGCTTTAAAACGTTAGGAATGAACCAGGCATGGTGGCACACACCTGTAAATTTCAGCATTCAGGAGGCTGAGGCAGGAGAATTGTGAGTTTGAGGCCAGCCTGGGCTTCATATTAAGGTTCTGTCTTTAAAAAATCAAGAATGAACTTACATTTGGGTGAATGATGAGATGAGAGCAAATTTTTTTGTAAAGGGGAGAAATGAGAATTAAGAGGAAATGAGATTTAGTTATGCCAGCCCATTAAACTAGAAGGAAGAATTTACTTTCATGTGGTGGTATTGTGAGCTGTTGGAAATTTGGCTGCAACAACTGTCATCTCTGTTACCAAATCTTTCTTCTGACCTCTGAGCTCCAGAAGGCTTTATATTCTGCTGCTGCTTACTTCAAACCAGCATCATCCATCTCCTGGATTGCTCCAAGAGCTTCTAACTGGTCTTCTCACACCCTCCAATCCATTGCTCACACTGTAGCCAAAGTTTTACGAATGTGTGTCTGTGTGTATTTAATTTTCAGAATTTATCACTTTCTAGTTTAATAGGCATAAGTACTCTTCAGATAAATTATGAAATTCTTAACTGATTCCAAGATCCTGCAGTGACTAACTTCTGTCTACCTCTCTAACCTCATCTAAAGCCACTGTAAGTCCTCAGTTTTTGTTTTGAGCTCATTAGGCCTTTATCCTACTCGCTCTAAACCTGTAGCACCAGGCCCTCTGGGTCTTCTCAGAGTCTCTCCTTGCCTTGGAGTCTCTTTCTCTCTCCCACTCACCTGGTTGTCTATTTCTGAACTCAGTATAGATGGCAAGCCTTCCCTAGATACGGGGCAAAGTTGCTTTCCACACTCCTTTAGGCACCTACTACAATTAGTTAAGCACACAGTTAATAATCATTTAGTTAAAATTTGTGCCATTAAACTGTCAACTCCAGAGAGGGCCTCTGTCTTGGTCACCATGGTCCTCATTACCTAGTACTATGTCCAGCTCATAGTACGTGCCTATTAGATGCTTTTTGAACTTTGTGTGAATCCTGGTGACTGAATAGGTATCCCTTTCTTGACTGCTCTGTGACGCCTCCTATGACACTCTCCAGTTGTTCAGAGGAGGAAGAATGGAATATGCACAAGCTGCTTCAGGGTTGATTAGTAAGCTTTGAGTGTCACATAGAAAGGTCCAAGAAATAACTTGTATGGTGATTCACTGACAGGTTACAAGTTAGTCAAATTTGATTCTTGAGTCATTCTTCAGAGAGCAGACTTATATTCCTTTTTCCTTTTACTCATAGAATTACCCCGATTAATAATCTCATTTCATTGTGGCCTTTGATGATCACTTAAGATACAGCCAGCGGCCACCTCATCCTCCTTGGGGGTATGATTATAGATGATGGCTAATGTTTTCCTAGGGGACATGTCCCAATTCCTGAGCCACAGAGATAGGACTGCTTTCTCCACACTGTTACAGAACCCTGGGCCACTTATGACACCAGAGAAAATTTTCTCCATCTTTTATAAAAATCCCCTGGATATGGCAAGAATCACAGTGAGGATTCAGTGTTCCCTTTTAATGATCAAAATGGCATTCATCAGTTTTGCCTTTTTGCCCTGTGTCTCCTCTCTCACCCTGAGTCTTCTGAGGCATTGTAGTCTAGGAATAGGAAGCAGGTTTTGTGCTCCCACCCATGCCAATATAGCTTTTGGCTTTGAATGGAATCAGGAAATCCTTTCGAACACCAAAAATATACAATACTTATGTCCATCAACAGCTATTCATTGTAACAAGGAAGGATTCAATAAACATTTACTGAATCTAATTATATGCCAGGCACTATGCTAAATGCTGATGTGATTACAAAGGAGTGTAAGACTTGTTAGCTACAAGCAGTTCATGACATAGCTGGAGAAATAAGACAGGTCCCAACACACATGCAGAGGCAGTTTAGTTACCAGGTCATTGGGAAATACTGCCCAATGATTGGTATAAATCTTATAGAACTCCCAAGTTGGCATTACCATATCCAGATAGACTGGTCAGGAAAGATACATAGATTTTTTTTTATTATTGCAACAGAATAAAATAGAAACTATCAGCATTTCCTATAGTTTAGTGTCTTGTGAGACTTTTGTTTGAGTGGTGAGTATTTCTATGTGTCCAGAGGGTTTTGATATAAAATGCATTTTGTTAGTCATTGCTAAAAGTTTTTAGAATATAGTGCTGCAGAAGAAATGTAACTTAGCTGGGCTTGGTGGTGCACACCTGTAAATCCCAGCAATTCGGGAGGCAGAGGCAGGAGGATCATGAGTTAGAAGCCAAAGGCAGCCTGCGTAACTTAGTGAGACCCTGATTTAAAATAAGTAATAAAAAAGGAGCCGGTGCTATAGCCCCGTGGTAGAGCACTTGCAAAGTATGTGCAATGCCCTGGATTTAACCCCTAAGTATTGGAGAGAGAGAGACAGAGGCAGAGACAGAGACAGAGACAGAAGAGGTGTAATTTGTACTTGCCTATAGTTTGGAACAAAATACAAAACGAATTAGAAGGACTGAATTCTCAAAGGCATAAAGATGGGAAATCACAGGGGAGATGGGAAGGCATAGGTGTGTGAGGTAGTTGTAGAGTGGTGGTTAGTGTTAGGCACTGTCAAGTCAGGTCTGACTCATAGTGACACTATATACAACAGAACGAAACACTACCCAAAACTGTGCCATGCCCAGCACTATGTCAGTACTTCTCTGCTATTCATAGGGTTTTCAATGGCTGCTTGTTTCAGGATTGTTTCAAGAATGGGTTGCCAAGTCCTTTTTTCATTTTAGTGTTGCTGTGTATTGAACCTGGGGCCTGGGATTGAAAATGTTAGGTTGGAGTTTGGGACATTAAGCCCATAAGTACAAACTGGAAATTCTTTGGTGGTCAGGTGAAAATGAACGCAAGTGATCTCCTTGATAAACCTCCTTCCATGCTGATGGCAGTTTGTTGTTGTTGTTGTTAGGTTCCATTGAGTAGGTGTCCGTCTCATAGTGACCCTATGTACATACAACAGATGAAAAACCAGACGATATAGCTTCTCTGCTCTTCATAGGGTTTTCAATGCCTGATTGTTTTTTTGGGGAGTGGGTTATCAGGTCCTTCTCCCAAGCCTACAGCAGCTGGTGTTCCCAGGCTGTCTCCCATCTGTGTACTAACCAGGTTTGACCCTGCGTAGCTTCTGAGATATGATGGGATCAGATGCCACAGTGGTACAGCTGCAGGCCAGTGGTACCACTGCAGGCAAAAAGGAATGACGTCCCCACACCAGGAGTCATACCTGGGCCACCTGGATGAAAACCAGGAATCCTAACTGCTAGACCATGTGGGATAGTAGGTCTTCCTAAATCCTTCCTCCTCAGGAAGTCCCAGGATACTCTTCACTTGGCTGTTGTCTGCACATTCTAATGTCACTGGTGGGGATCAGTCGGGGTTGCCTCTGTGAATCTACCTACAGAGCTTATTAATTTTATTCAGCCAAGTGATAGATTCTCTCTGTATTCCTTTTGATTGGTTATTTTGGTTGCATGCTTTAGAACAATCTTTGAAGTATAAAGTCCCAGTGGTGTGTGCTTGTTTTAACAGTTGTTTCTGGGTGTGGTTTTGTATTGCTGCTTATATGCAGTCTCTGAGGACCCAGGTTCAAACCTTTGTTTGCTTTTTGTTCTTGTTGTTAGGTGCCGTGGAGTTGTGTGCAACTCATAGCGACCCTCATGGGGTTTTCAATGGCTGATTGTTTTGGGATTGCCTTGGGAGTGGATTGCCATATTCTTGTCTCATTTTTGTGGTGCTGGGAATTGAACTTGGGACCTCAGAGACTGTAGAGCGGTGCTCTACCAACTGAACTTAATCCTAGACATTGCTTTTATTTAGGGGTACAAAATTATGTTGCTTTTCTTTTTCTTCACTTACATTCATCTTTCTGTGATGTAGTAAGCTGACCCTGGAAGAATTGGAATGACACCTGTATCAGCTTTTGAGTGTCCACAAAACAAAGTTGCCTGGATCAGTGACTTTGCACTCAGACATAAAAGAATTATGTTTTAAAGCAATGCATGTACTTTACTGTTATATAAACATCTTCAGGATTTTCAATACTAAAAATACTAGTATTTTTAATAGTAAGGATGTCTCCTTTGTGTGACTAAAGTAACAGATTTAATTTTCAGTATGGATTGAACTGCTTTCTACACTTGGATGTGGGCTTGTTTTCACCTCCATTCTAAGTAGACGAAGGGATTGTGTTTATAGCACAAAGAGTGAGTTTTGTTTTGCAAAAGCATTGAACTACCTGAGAACTATCTTAAATTGAAACCATATGAATTACATGAAAATGGTTTAAAATACAAAGATTAAATATGCATATGTCTTTTTAGAAAAATATCTTCCACAAAGAATTTTATATAAATACTATTTCTATATGTAGCCAGGGGATCCATTCACAATGTGGGGTGGGTGGTTCCCTTTAATTCTGCCTTCCCACTTTAGGCAGCTCTGTCACTTGCTGAAGCTCTAATGACTTGTTACCTATTTGTATGAAAGCATAAAGGGAAAAGTCCTCTGTCTCTTCTCACAGAGAACTATCTTTAACATAATGGAATTGACATTTATCTTTAGTTTGGCTAAAAGGGTGGAGCCTGTTTTTAGAATTTGGAACTTAAAAATTTTTGAGTGTCACTAAGGTGTAGTAGTGAAGTGCTACTTTTGTTAATAATACAAGTATTCTTTCATTTTAAGAAAATACACTATGATTTATAACTGATTACATGAGCCAAAGGAAAGAGAAAAGAGTGACTAATTGGAATTGTTTAGTAGAATTGTTCTATGTATTTTGTTTTAGTTGTATTTTCCCCCCAAAATGGAGTGGTGATTCACAATAGTTTTTATAGAAAATAGTACTTCTGATTGGAACTGTGAAGGAAGTGCCTTAAAGGAAGAAATTTTTCTTGGTTTGAATTAAAATAAAATGATATATAAGTTATATATGCCCTTGAAGCCAAGTATTTTTTCGGTCCAGAGGAACACATTTTTATTTGCAAATGTGCATTCTTTTGTTTGAATTATGGGAGAAACGTGGTTTTCAGCATTGCAGCCTCTCTGCCAGTCTCTCCACTTCCTTCTGTCTAGGCCAGAAGTCCCTGAGCTTGTGTCTTCCCTCCTTTTAAACACAGACATGTCCAGAGTAAGAGGGACTAATGGACACAGCATTCCTAGATTCAGGTGTGTGGTAGAGAAGTACATGTAAGCTACTATTGCTTTCTGTTTTGTAGGTGGTAATGATGATGATGTTAGGTGCCGTCAAGTTGGGCCCAATTCATATCGACCCTGGGTACAACACAACAAGACCCTCCCTGACCCTGTGCCAAGCCCGGCACTATGTCAGTGCTTCTCTGCTATTCATAGAGTTTTCAATGGCTGCTTGTTTTGGGAGTGGGCTTCCAGGTTCTTCTCCCAAGCCTATGGCACCCGGTACTCTCAGGCAGTCTCCCATCCAAGGACTACACAGACCCAACCCTGTTAGTTTCCAAGATCTGATTAGATCAGATGCCAGGGTGGTACAGCTGCAGGATAAACAAACAAGACAATGAGATAAATCCTTAACCAGTTTTGTAAAATATTGGAAGTTTTTTTAAAAGAAGATTATCTGTTTTTCAGTTCTGCTTTTTATAGTGGCAAATGCACTGATGTTATGTCTTTTTGTACTGGATTCTAACATGGAGCTCATGGAACAGTGGGGAGTTAGGACAAGAACAGATAAAATGACACTTTAGTCTGTAACTGTCAGCCATTTGTAACAAAGTGTACATAAATGAACTGTACTTCTGATCTTGTTTGTAAGAACCTATGAAGAGAAAAGACAGATTTTAGATATTTTGAAACCATTGTCGTTCAGGCCTCTTTAAAAGGTTCAGGGGAAATCAAGCAGTTTTTCATCTGTTGTTAATTAATGAAATGAAACTGGAGTCACTAGAGTACAACAGTGAATGAAAGGTCAGTGAATGGAAAAAACTGTCAATGAAGGAGGATGTCAGCAGAGTGGAACGTTGTCATAGATAAAGATCAGGGGAAATGTATTCTTTGGCTGAGGTAGCATTTTCTGGAAGTGACTGGGAGCCATAGTTTGGGACATATCAAGCCTGACTGAGTACTAAATGAATGCTCTGATTTCATTGAAATTTGTGAAATATTTAAAAATATTTGGCGATTTGTGCTAGATATTAGTTGAAAATACTTATAAACAAGAGGCTTCTTTTTTAATGTTTTACAATGTGTTGTTGTTTGGTTTTTTTGTTTTGAGGCTGAACAATGGTTTCTCTCTTTCATTTATTTCTGTTCCCTGTCAATGGAATTTTCTAGAGCCACTCTTAAGATATACTGAAGTTAAAGTGACCTGGGATCTCTGTATTAATTAATGATAGAGCTGGACCTCCAATAGCCAGGCCAGCTGTCTTAGTTTATGGCTGTTGTGAAATTGTATCCCTCTGAAAGTTCTGTGGAGGATGTGGAAGTGTGTCCCTTGAAAACTGTTCTGTGGAGGATGCTTAAAATCCAAGACATAGCTTTAGCTTCACTACCAACTTGCAAACTGATCATAGACAAACCAGTGGCTGTATTTACATCTCTACTAGTTCATTCATAAACTTTGTTATAGGTTCCATGTGAGGTTATTTAAAGAAGTGTTTGTCTAGTCATAACAGATCCCCTTTGCTTCCTCCTCCCGTGTTGCAGCTTTGGAACTGCATAGCTTTGAGAAGGCAAGGCTCTTGCATCATTCTGGGAGAGGGCCATAGGCATGGCTAGCCTGGTACTGAGAACTGGCAGATCACAGCTAGTTCTGACAGGACCCTGTAGTTATCAAGGCTGTTTCTGCATCCAAGGGAGAGTTGAGTTTATTCCACAAGATTTAGAGAAGCAGACTCAGCCTAGCTCTGCCAGTTATTACACAATGGGATTCTGAGCCTGTTTTCTTATCTGTAAATGGGAATAGTCATGGCACCTACCTCAGACAGTAGCTATCAAGATTGAGAAAATACTTGTAAAGCACTTAGAGCAATGCTTGTCACATGGTAAGTGTTCAGTATATTCTATGATTAGTTATTTATAAGTATGCATTACTTTGAAATGGAATCAAGTGGTGTTTCCTTGGATTCTCCAGTTTCTATTTCTCTGAGGATATTTTCTGGAACGTTGCTTTGTTGGATTGAAATGACAGACTATCTTATGAATTGTATTGGAGCCAGAAGAGAACACATCAAAACAATTCTTTAGTGAAACACCAGAATCATTTAATTTTATAAAGGTTAAAATTTAAAGTCATACAGTCAATTATAGTGAAAATAGTGCCTGGTGGTTGTAATGTTCAGTAGGGAGATGTAGGGTAAGCAAAGAAATGAGAATCTTTACCATTTATTGTTACAAGATCTTGCGGGTAGGAGAATCTCATCTTAGATCGCAACTGTATTATACAATAGAAGATACTGAATGGGAACAAAACACTTAATAATAAAATTGCAGATCCTCAACAGTGGGCACTTACCTACCAATATTGGCTGGCCCTCTCCCCCGCTTTCTTGAGATTGTTTGTGGGTCAGACTTGTAGGCATAAGAATTCTAATTGACTCCATTTTAGTAGTTGCCATGGCCCAAGTCTAGCATTTCTGTGGGTGTGAATTCTACTAGCAAGTAGAGAGAATTCCACGGTCAAATATGTTTGGAAAAGCTTAAATAAACCAGTTTCTTTGGAGATACCTTTGGAGCCTATAATGTGTTAATGGTTCTGAGACTCCTTGGGAGATAGGATATGCAGTATTTCTCTTACTTTTTGGACTGATATCCCATCTGTCAGCTTCTTGCAGGAAACCAGTGCTCTGGAATACACTCTGGGAAATGCAGTCTTGATGCATCACTTTTTGTACTTTGTCTCAGGAGAATCCTAGATGTATAGCTAAACAATTAGCTGCCAATCACAGGTGGAAGAAGGCATCACAGATGGCACTGGGTCCTGTATGTATGATTGATTGCTATGATAGGATAATAATCACTGATATCAATTTGAGTGCTTACTGTGCACCCTACATGAAATACCAGAGTTGTATTATCCGATTCTCTCAACAACAATATAAAATAGTTGTGATCATAACCCTCATTTTATAGATATGGAAACTAAGAGCCAAAGGGCTTCAGTGATTTTACCAAATCAGACTGCTAGAGAGTAGGGAAGTCAGAATATGAACTCCAGTATAGAAGTGTGTGTGAGTGTGCTGTGCATATATGTGGTTGTGTGTTCCTGGAGTATGAAATAACAGTGAGTTTTGTGTGGCTGGTAGTTATATTTGGAAATGGTAAGAAATGAAACCATAGAGCTACAGATTCTGTGGGCCTTATTAATCACACAAAGGAATTTGGGATTTCCTTTTTTTGAGGGGGGCGGTACTGGGGTTTGAACCCGCAGCATTGTGCTTGTGAGTGCTGAACCACTGAGCTGCACCCTCAGCCCCCCCCCCCCCGTTTTTTTTTTTACTTTTTGAGACAGGGTCTTGCTACATTACGCAGACTGCCTCTGGTCTTGAACTTGCAATCCTCCTGCCTCCACCTCCCGAGTTGTTGGGATTACAGGCGTGTACCACAATGCCTGGCTTGGAATTTGGGATTTCTATAATAGATCCACCTGCTTTACCCATCAGGTTACCTTAAGAACTTTAGTAAGCTTAAGAACCTTTAACTGCTTATGTGTAACAACTGTTTTAAAACTATAGATACTTTAGATTGGAGGCCAAGAATATACTCTTTTTACATAAGGTGGCATAGTTGTTGTCATCAACTTCCTGTTCTAGCTTCCTGTGCCTTGGACCCTGTACTAAGCATGGATGTTAGCGGCAGGAGTCCAGCTGGATTATGCTGGAGTTGAACATAATACAGGGTATGGTAGTCAGGGTTAACTCCTCAACTCCCTGGCATGCTAGCATTTTTGGAGGAAACATTTTATATGCTTCTTAAAGTGGGGGGGGGGCAAGTCTAATAGAAGGAAATAGAGATAGCTTTAGTGAGATTTTAAGGGTCCTGTTTAAGTCTTACAAGTAAAAGTGGAGTTGCACTATATTCTAATAAGACTTAACATTTTTTTTAACTCAGTAGTATAAATATACAAGTATCCCTTGTGATCCAAATATCCTCCCAAGGAGTTCAGACCTATTAGGTAGTAAGAGTTGGGATAGAAAGGGATTTATCTGAAAAAAAATGTTTTTTCCAATGCTGAATGATCACATTTTATTTCTATAGGAAGAAATAGGATTAGCATTCATAACTGTCAGCATCAAGAGTAATTTGTAATTAAAAAATGAAGACAAATGCCAGAAAACCTGCATTTTATCGACACTGCCATTTTCTCACAAGAGAATCTCAGAAAGAAGTCACCTGTTTCGCTTTTAATGAATGACAAACCTCATATTCTATTCCTCAGTCTTCCTTTGAGAAGAGTACCAGATAGAATTGACTGTCCCCTTTTTTGAAATAAAATAAGGACCTACTGAAGCTCACACTTCTGCCTCCTTATTTACCTACTCAATGTTGGATGCCTATCTGTTCCCTTGTAGTAGCCCTCTCCTTCTATTTTCATATTACTACTGAGAGAACTGAAATTTTCAAGCCGTGAAAAAAGATGTCTAAGTACAAATAAGTGACTGGCAGCCTAAGTGAAGTCCATTTACTATGATTTCCAATTTTCTCTCCAATTTACACTGCAGTAATACAAGGATAAACCACCATTTTGGTTCCCAAGTTTTATTCAGGAATTCATACAAAATATTCCAGATAAATGAGTTTTAATCCTCATCTTTTTACTCCTGGTTAATCTGGAAGTAATGTAATTTGTAACATTCTTTGCTGTGAGCAACTATGTGTAACCTATCACATAGAATATCCTTCTTCAAATACATTTTGGTAAGATATTTCAAATACCCTTTGGAAAAAGGCACCTCAGAGGTAGCAGTGATCTTATTCTTCCTCCTTTTGATGGTTATAGCCCTTCCACCAAGAGTCCCAACTTTTCCATTCACTTTGATTCTTTTTTAGAGAAACTGCTCAAAATTGGCAGCATAACCCTCCACCAGATGGATTGACACAGTGTCTGCAACAATGGGCTTAAACACAAATAAAATCGTTTGCCTGGCACAGAATCGGCAAGTGTTTCGATCTGCTGTACATAGGGTCGCTATGAGTCGGACTCGACTCAACTGCACCTAACAACAACAACAACAACAACAACAACAACATGATTCCATCTTTCACAGATTGGGTGCAATCAAGGGTGAACTTCAGAACCTGCTTCTTCTTCTTTTTTTTTTTTTTTTGCCCCACTTCACCAAGTTTTTACAGGTGCCCAATGGCAGCAGAGGCAGAAAAGGAAGTGGGCCCATGATGCCTTATCTGAAAATTTATTGAAATCTATTTAGTTCCTGGGTTTGAATTTGGACAGCAAGAAATATGTAGATTGGAAACTGTAGGAAAGACCTTGTTAATTTTTGGTTCTTCCAGAGGAGACAGAGTGCCTCTTTTGGTTATATGGATTTTGAGTTGTGGCGTGGCACCATTGTGACTTAATGACGATCATAGAGCAGTTCATTAGAAGGACAGGACTGGAAAAAAACTGAAGTTCTAATTTTGAGACTAGGAATCTTGCAACGAGAACTTCATTGGCCCAAACAATTTAGGATCTAGCAATGCTTCTTTGTAGTGCTTAGCAAAATGAACAGGAGCTCTTCAGAAATCAGGGCTAGTTATGGGAACCTAGATTAACTGCCTGCAGAACCCAGGAACTTGACATAGAGACTATTAGAGTAGAGGTGAGGTATGTATGTATGTATGTATGTATGTATGGTACTTGGGGGTTAAACCCAGGGCCTTGCGTGTACTTTGCAAGTGCTGTACCTTTCGGCTGTACAACCAGCCCAGTTTTTATTTTTTTATCTTGAGACAGGGTCTCACTAAGTTACACAGTCTGCTTCTGGCCTCGAACCTGCAATCCTCTTGCCTCTGCCTCCCGAGTTGCTGGGATTACAGATAGGAGCCACTGTGTCAAGCTATGAGTATGTTTTTGGTACCTTTAAATTTAAAACAAATACATAGTAGGAAGATTTACAGTTAATTCTAGAAAGAACTGTTAGTATGATCAATTTTATTTTGAAAAAGTAACATTCGGACTATTTCACATTTTGCTTCTGTGAATAATTGTCTTGGCTTGATTATTTGCTACTGACTTGAAATCCTCTTTATGTTCCACAAAAAAAACCACCTGGATGGGGATGGAAAGTGGGGAGCAAATGTCGTAGGATATGTGAAGATGAAGGGAATGGTTAAGAAAGACGAGTCATTTTAAGTGCGTTCAGAACTTGCACATCCTTAGTATAGCCTTACAAGCCAAGACATGGTGCTGGGTTCTACATCAGGTTTAACATGGGCTGTAGAAAGGAATTGGCATGCAGTAGTACCACCTTGAATCTGTGAGATTAAATTTTCTGTTCTAAACAGTTTTAGTTGAGTAGTTCACAGAATGCTAATTTTCACTTTGTACGCGGCATAATTTTATGTTTATTCTTAGGTGGGTTTGCTGAGTTCTCTCGTTGTTTCCCTGGCCTCTGTGAAGGAAAATCCACTCTAGTTCCCACCTGCATTTCTCAGCCTTGCTTACCTGTTGCCAACATTGGACCAACCCGAATTCTTCCAAATCTTTATCTTGGCTGCCAGCGGGATGTACTCAACAAGGTGGGTACTTTGAAAATATTCTTCATTGCCTATTTATTGGTAGCAGCTGGAGAAACAATAGTTGCCCATTATCTGTCACTTGAAACAAACTGTGATCCCAAAAAGAAGAATACACCATCCTCAGTGTAATTCCCCAGCTAAATATTTGCGTCATGTTTTGGGGTGTTACTTTGATGTTATTATTGCCGCAGGTAACCCAAACAGTTGTCATATTTGCTTGTTTTCCTTATAGGTCCAAGAGACCTGAAATGGGGGAGGTTTTTTTTTCAGAAGTTTAGAGTTGTTTTCTTAGGCTATTAATTGTTGTATTGTAATTATTGGACACACCAAGAGGGTAAATACTTTTGCATGCAGAGATGTATTTATTTACTGCAGCACAATAGAAAGGAGTGTGAGTTAGACTTGAGTTAAGGAAGGTCCCCATGATGACTGCTGGCTGGAGGGATGGGGAGAAGTGGTAAGGACAAAGGCTAAAAGCACATGTTGTCAACCCCACTATGTCTAAAGCTTATTGGAGCAGTTTGAGAAAACAGAGGAGAACACAATCTTGCTGAAAGTCGTGGGCAGTACTGAATAGGCATGCCCAAAGAGAGGAACACACATTGGACTGAGGCCTTTCTGTAGAATGGCACAAGAATAATAGTCATAGAACTATATACCACATAGTTTCCCATCTAATCCGCATCCTTCCAACAACTTCACAGTGCTGAAAAATCAGATGTGGATTAGAATCGAGTGCAGTTTCATGGTTAAGAGAGCTCTGAAGAACTCTCTTCATGATTCCAATCTGCGTTTGATTCTAACCTGCATCTGATTTTTTTAGCCCTCTAAAACTATTGAAAGAGTACAGATTAGATTTGAGAATATACAGGTAATCTGACTCTATATCTTACATGTTCTTAGGCATATAAAACAGTGCTCTTACTCCTGGAAAAGTGATTTTTCTCTAAAACTTCTCTCTCTCTCTTTTTTTTTTTTTTTGCGGGGGAAGGTTTGGATTTTTTTGAGACAGGGTTTTCTTATGCACCTCAGGCTGGCTTGGAACTCACTGGCCTTGAACTCTTGTCGATCCTACTACCTCAGCCTCCCAGATGCTGGGACTACAAGGTGTTACCATCACACTCGGTCTCTCTAAAGCTTAATTCATATCACCATTAATTGAAAAAGCAATCAAAGATCTTAATTCAACTATTGGTGATTTCTGAGTATTAATTTCCTATATGAAGGGCAGTAGTACCCTGTAACATTTTTCCTTGAGTGACTGGAACAGTTGAGCTGACTGTAAAGTTCCATATTGACTTTCTTTAGCATGAGGGAAGCAAACTTTCCCATAAAGAGAAAAATATTCTATCTTTGGACATCAGTGGATCATTCTTATTTATTCTTTATTTCTTTAAAAACATCTGTTTCTTTAAAATTTTGCCTTGACGTTGTGTTGATAATGTTTGCTCTGTGAGATTTGCCTACTTGAAATTAGCTAGCTTGTGCTTGTAGACTGCCTTTCTGGTGGGGACACAATGTGCTTTGAACATGTGATTATTATTAATTCTGTTTTAGAGATAAGCAAACTATGTTACAGAGAGCAAAATTAATTTCCTATAGTTACATCCATTCTTGTGGCAAAGCTAGAGAGAGTTTATTCCCAGGTGAGAAAGTAAAATTCCTAGTTAAGGATCCTGTTTAATCCCGGTAATCACCAGCTAGTCAGCAGGTGATTCCAGAACTAATTGTGTTACCGATCATTTTTATTACTTTGACATTAAATGGCACATTTCATTCTGCTCTATTCCTTTTTCAGATTTTACAAATACATGTCAGTTAACTGTGAGAGCTTATAAGATGAGAGCAGTTACACTAGAACCTGGAGTTGAGTCATTGCCTTCTTACCTTCTAAACATATAGTAAGGAGGATATGTATAGTGCTTGTGCAGGGAGAATGGGCTTATGGAAGTTCATAGGACAACAGCTTGGCAAGGGATCATTATGGAAAAATGTCCTTAAGCTTCTTTAAAATAGATGTGTAGACTAGGGGCTAGTGAGAAATAAGAAGGCACCTGGTAGGCTGGGAAGCCTTGAAAACAGTGAGTAGGAATTTGTACTTGACCTGTAGGTTCACTGATGACAAGAGGCTTAGTGTTGAAGGAGATTTTAGAGATTCGTCAGCCATCTTCATTTCATAAATGAGGAAGTCAACATTCCAAAAATGTTAAATGAATTCCCTGTTTTTAAAAAGTTCTTGGGGGGTCATGTCTTTCACTTTGCAAAACTCTTTCTCATATTTGGCCTGCTACATTCAGTGTAATTTCCCTATTTAATGCCAATTAGGAGAGAGGACCACCATGTGTCTGTCAGTTTGTCATGCTTTGGGGGCTTGCATGTTGCTGTGATAATGAGAGCTATGCCACTGGTGTTGCAGATACCAGCAGAGCCACCCATGGTAGACAAGTTTCAGCTGAGTTTCCAGACTAAGACAGACTAGGGAGAAGGACTTGCAGCCCACTCTTGAAGCAATAAGCCATTGAAAATCCTGTGAATAGCTGAGAAGCACTGTCAAACATTGTTAGGTTGTTGTTAGGTGTCGTCGAGTTGGTATCTGACTCATAGCGACCCTCATAGGGTTTTCAATGGCTGTTTCGGGATTGCCTTGGGAGTGGATTGCCAGGTCCTTCTCCCGTTTTTGCGGTGCTGGGAATTGAACTCAGGACTTCAGAGACTGCAGCGCAGCGCTCTATCAACTGAGCTAAATCCCAGCCCTTTTGTCAAACATAGTCCTGGAAAATGAGCCCCACAGGTTGGAAGGCATTCAAAAGACAACTAGAGAAGAGTTGCCTCCTCAAAGTAGAGTTGACCTTAATGATGGGAATGGAGTAAAGCCCCAGAACCTCCAGTTGCTGATGGGATACAACTCAAAATGAGAAGAAACACAGTAGCTGTGATAGTGGGCTCAAACATGAAAAATGTTCATGTGTATGGCAGTATGGGATAGTGTTTCATTCCATTACGTAGGGTCACTGTGACCTGATCACAACTCAATGGCACCTAACAACAGGAAAAGGACAGTTTGAATTGGTGAAAAAATACACATAAGGAGTAACAGGCCTTTTTTTTTTTTTTTTAAAGTAGTAGTGGGCTTTATTGAAATACAATTCATTTATCATGTGATTTAGAAGGCTTTTTGTTTTGTTTTGTTTTTTGTTTTTTGTTTTGAGATATAGTCTTCCCAAGTTGTGCAGGCTGCCTCTTGCCTGGAACTGGGTATCCTCTTGCCTCAGCCTTCCAAGGCTTTGGGATTACAGGCATGTGCCATGGTACCCTGCTCTCATATACATTTCATCATTCCATGCCACACTGAGGTTCCACACTATTTATGTGTTATATATTGTTTCTAGTAAGAGTTCCATTGGGAGTTTGCTTTTATGTGGTAGGTCAGCCTTCTCCTTGTGACATTTGATAAAGTTCTTTACCTTGGCAGTAAGACTCTATATTTAAGATCCTCTAAGGGGTCTTAATTAAGATGTAATCTTACTTTTTCAGTTCTTCCACTGCAATCTCTTCCTCTGCTTGTTTTCTCTTGCTGTCTGAATAAACTAGATTAGTCATTGCTCTTAGACACTTCTGTACTGTCCTTTGTCTTCATTCACTTTCTGCATTCTATCCACAATGCCTATAGAATTGGTTTTCTGTATCCTTTGGGCTCCACTGATTGAAACTCAGGAGGGAAAAAAGTTACAGTTGTATTTAACATATACAGACTTTTTTCTTGTCTTTATCCTGAAACAATGTAATACAACTTCTATTTACATAGCATTTACATTGTGTTAAGTATTATAAGTAATCTAAAGATGATTTAAATTATACAGGACATGCTGGGTGCTGTGGTTTACACCTGTACCTCTAGCAACTTAGGACATTGAAGCAGGAAGATTGTAAGTTTGAGGGCAGAGACAGCTTCTATAACTTAGTGAGACCCTGACAAAAAATGGGCTGGGGGTGCAGCTCAGTGGTAGAGCACTGGTAAAGTATGTGCAAGGCCCTACAGGAGGATGTGTGTGGTCATATGCAGTGCCTTTTTATATAAAGAGCTTGAGCATCCACAAATTTTAGTATCTTTGTGAGTCCTAGAACCAATCTCACTGGGTACCAGGGAATGACTATCCCATCTAAGCTTCAGGTGATGATTTTATTTCTCCTGATGGTTCTTTCAGAATCCTTCCCTTTGGTTTTACTCCATTGCTGTGTTGTTTATTCTACTGTACCACATTCATTAGGTAACTCCTCCTATCATTGATATTTGTGTAACTGCTTTACGGACAGTAGACTGTCCCTCAGTGGGATTACCTGCTCTTTATGCCCTAGGCCACCCCTGCATAGTACTTTGATGCATGGTAAGCCTTAGATGATTATTTTTCAATTAAATAGTTGCAACTTAATTTTAAACAGTGCTACTTGATGCAAACAACTTACCATGTTCTTAAAGATCATTTAAGTAAATTTACCTTCTGAAATGTTTCCTCATGCTGTTTACTCAGATGACCTTTTCTTAATAAATTTGAGAAACACAGGTAAATAATCTTTCACAAATTATAAAAATGAATGGAATATAAATTAGTGACATTATAACTTAAATGAAAATATATAAGGAACATATACAAAGATTCTTCATCAAAAGATGCGAATAAACTAGTTAGTACATCTGATTTGAGTCATGTTCAGGATAATGATTGATTGATTAGTCCTCACTGAGGCTCTACTGTTTGCCAGGCAGTGTTCTAGGCTCTGGGGATACTTGAGTAAATGAGACAATGATTTGTTTTCATGAGCTGACATCATAGAGGAAAAAACCTGGCGGTAAGCATAGTAAGAAGGTAAATTATACAGTGTAACTTGTCTGTTTATGATGGTGATTGGTGCTTTTGGAGATAAGTGCTATGAAGAAAATCGGGCAAGGGGCAGGGAGTGCCTATGGGGTGTGGATTGTAATTAAAGAGGGTGATCCAGGTTGCCTCACCGAGATAGAAACGTTTGAACAAACCCTTGAAGGAGGTCAAAGAGCAAGCCATTTGGATATCTAGAGGAAGAGCCACCCAGGCAGAAGCAGCTCCCAGGGCAGAGCCTGAGGGTGTGGGCGGGAGGGAGCAGCCAGGAGGCTAGTGTGTTTGGACAGAGAGAGGATAGAGAGGTGCAGCCAGTGGGGGAGTGGGAAGAGACCAGGACTTTACAAGACCTTGCAGCCTTGTAAAGGGGTTAGCTTTTTCTCTGAGGGAATTAGGGAGTCACTGCAAGGTTCTGAGTAGAGGAATAACATGACCTGATTTCTGTTTTGTTAGGATCACTTTAGTTTTTTTTACAGAAAATAGGCTGTGTGCCATACAGGACGGAAGCAAGAAGGCCAGTTAGGAGACTATGTGGTAGTGAGTTGGAGTCATGGAGTTAACAGTGGTGAGAAATGGTCAGATTCTGGCTGATTGTGAAGGTACAGTAGGGTTTTCTGATGGACTGGTGGGCAGGTGTGAGAGGTGTCATGGAGACTGGGAGATGCAGGTGCATCAGGGAAGTCTGTGGGAAGAGCAGGAGTGTGGTTTTGGACATGCCAAGTTTGTGATGCCTGTTATACTTCCCAGTGGATATGCCAAGTAGGCAGATGGATGTTTGAATCCATCGTGAGGTCCCTGAAGGAGGAGGTATAAATGTGGGAATCATTAACATCCAGACAGTATTTAGTGTTCTAGGAGTAGAAAGGCTTATTAAGCTAGAACATCAGGATGGAGGGAAGCACTTCACCATGGGGCACTCCAACAGCCAGACTCAGGAGTTGAGAGGGACCCAGTGAGGGTGCTGGGAGGTCGATGTTGAAGAAGGAAGGAAATTAAGAGGCTGTAGTGTTCAGGAGGGAGTAGGACCTGGCGAGCCACTCCCAAAACAACTAGCCATTGAAAACCCTATGGATAGCAAAGAAACACTGTCAGATATAGTGCCGGAAAATGAGGCCCCCAGGTTGGAAGGCACTCAAAAGACTACTGGGGAAGAGTTGCCTCATCCAAGTAGAGTCTACCGTGGTGACGGAAATGGAGTAAAACCCCAGGGTGCTCAATGTGATGATGTGACACGACTCAAAATGAGGAGAAACAACTGTAAACATCCATTGATAATTGGAACATGGAATGTACGTAGTATGAATCTAGGCAAATTAGAAATTGTTAAAAGAGAAATGGATCGCATAAACATTGACGTTCTAGGCATCAGTGAGCTAAAACGGACCGGCATAGGCCATTTTGAGTCAGACAGTCATATGGTCTACTATGCTGGGAATGATAAACTAAAGAGAAATGGGGTTGCATTCATCATCAAAAAAGACATTTCAAGATCTGTCATGAAATACAATGTTGTCAGTGATAGAATAATATCCATACGCCTACAAGGAAGGCCAGTTAATATGACT